>CM017442.1:43205114-43483930 GCA_007726485.1 Eragrostis curvula | reverse complement strand
ATTTTTTTTTTTTTTGAAGCAACAGGAGGAGCTCGCGCTCCTACTGATATATTAATTGAAATATAGGAGAAGAGTTATTACAAATGAATTCACGGAAAGAAAAGAAAATGAACTGCAAACAAAAGGCCTAGTTTAAGTGTTCTAGCCATTGACCATGAGGGGTTGGTATCTTTGTTTTGCTCTATGGATAACCATAGCAAACTCCTCTTGAAACATCTTCTGCACTCCTGTAAACTGACAGCTTTATGTTCAAAGATGAGACTATTCTTGCTGTCCAAATTGTCCAACACATAATTGTGATGATCTCCATGAAGAATGGTACGTTTAAGGAATTTTTCAGGGATACAAAGTTTTTCCAGTGCTGGTGTATTGAAAACCAAATAAAAATAATTAAATCATGGGTTTTATGATCTTTAAAAAACTGAAGATGATCTAATAACTGTGTTCAACTAAAGTGATAGTGCTAGAAATCAGTTAATCAAATAAAACTGTGTTAAGTTTATTCTGTGTTGTGGATATATGTGTAACACTCCAGTCCGTTTGTAGCCTGTTAGTAGTGGTTTCGGCCCAAGTGGTCCGGAAGTGAAGTGAAGTTGTGGAAATAGTCCCACATTGGTTGTTTAGGTGGGTGAGGATCAACATATAACCCTTGTTGGTTCCAAACATAGCACCTCCGGGTTAACCCTTTTACGCGAAGCGAGGACGAAAGAGTAAGAGGGGTGCTATGTACATGCGCGTGCTTGCCCCACATGGGAGCTGGGCGGTAAGCGGTATTGGACGCAGGGTGTTACAGTATGATTCCAGTGATATAATTTAAGTCAATATTTGAGTGGTATCAAAATACAATATAACAAAGTTTATAGGGGTTTTGGTGATTTTACCCCTCTTCGAATCTAATGATGATTTTACCCCTCGAATTTTTAGATTGCGATTTTGCTCCTCTTTTTCAAAAACGAATAAGCCGTTTACCCCTAGTTTCCAGATCTGTTAAGTCAGCTCGGATTAAAGAATAAAAAAAAAAGAAAAAACGATTCAGAAAATGAGGAAAGGACCAAAGTGCCCTTTCCACATCGCATTGACCTGTGCCTGTCTCTCCCGTTCTCGTTCGACTCCCTCCCCTCTCTCCCGTTCGACTCTCTCTCTCTCGCTCTCTATCGTTCCCTCCCCGTCCCTAACCCTAAAGAGCTGCAGCCATGGGGGAGGTTGGGTAGCGAGCAGGAGGGGGCGACGCCCGCGTCCATCGCGCCGCGCTTGCCGCCTCACCCCGCGCCGCGCACCCCGCTCGCCGCTGCGCCGCAGTGCGTGAGCCGCGCTGACGAGCCCGTTCCGGCCGCGTCGGGGCCTGCCCTCAGTGAGAGGCGGCGACGGCGTCCATGGCTCCGCGCAAGAAGGGGAGGGAGCGGGAGCACAAGCCTCTGCGCCGCGCGCCTCGTGCCTCCGCGCTCGATTGCCATGTCTCCCGGCGGCGGCGGCGCACTCCTCCGCTTTCAGTCAATCTGCTCGAACGCCACCAGTCGAGCTTCGGCGTCGTGCTCGTCGAGCTTCTCTGCGACTCAGTGGTGGACGACGCACGCGTGGAATTCCACCAGCTGGTTGCCTGGCTCAGGGAGACGAGGTTGCCGGCCGATTTCAGCCAGGTGCAGGCCGCGATGATGCTGGATCAGCTGGCGCTTTCCTGCGTCGATGAAGATCCCAACAGCAGGCCCAGCATGAACACCGTTCTGCACAAGCTCCTCTGCGTCGTGCTTGCTGAAGTCAGCCTAAGCATGTGTGAGTGAGATGTGCCAATATCGTCTTGCTTACAGCGAAGCAGCACAAACGTTGGCTGTCCTGATCTAATCATTCGTGGGGAAGGATTTTGCTGCAAATGTAACCTGCCCATACATTACACGTAAGGACAAACGCCATGTTGCTCTTTTTCTTCAAAAAATGTAATTTTGAAATATATTTAAATTGTTCCCTTTAAATTGTTGCTGTTCAATGTACACAATCTTTGAAAACAGAGGCAAAATCACACATTGATACAAAACGGAGGGGTAAAATCGCAAGGGCATTTGAGTCTTTTTACAGCAGATTTAACACCGTCAAGTCCCCCTAACGGAACAGGGGTAAACTGAGGCTTCGTTTTTTAAAAAGAGGAGCAAAATCGCAATCTGAAAATTCGAGGGGTAAAATCACCATTAGATTTGAAAAGAGGGGTAGAATCACCAAAACCCCAAGTTTATAGTACATAATTTTTTTTTTTTTGAAAAGGGAATATATTGATTAATATCCCAGCCTCGGTATCGAAAGATACATGTAGCTGTTCCTTATTACAAAGTTCCACACAAGCCAAGTGACCATGGTATTAGGAAAACAAAAGTTTGATCCATCAATCGAACACTTGAGAGAGATAAAAAAAGTCTATAAAGAAAGTCTATTAGTGAACCGCCACCCATTATTCGCGAAGATCTCCATGGCTGCAGTTTCCATCACACTACATGCCATCTTCAACGTAGGACGATTCTCCTCCTTCTGCAACAGGGACCAGAACCGAGTCCAGTACGTCCCTCTAAATATTACCTGCATGTATGAAGGTATAGGTTTTTTGTCAAATACAACATCATTTCGACACAGCCATATAGCCCAACAAATGGCACATGTTCCACTCCAGATTAGTTTCTTGAGCTTATTGTCCGTCCCTCCCAACCAATCAGAAAACATATGCTGAAAGCTATTTGGGGGAGCAATATTAAAAGAAACATAAATAATGCGCCAAATAAATTTTGCTAGAGGACAATCAAAGAATAAATGTTGAATATATAATTAGGAGGCTTTGTCCTAGATAGCTTTGTGCAATCGGGCGGGCCATTTGGACAAGTTATCTTAATTGATGTTGCTAATCAGTATTAGTGCAGCCACACGCAAGGAACATATTCGAGGCCAGCCATCCGATATGCTCAGTAATAATTAATTAGTTTCCCTAAGCATCCCTCGAGGATCTAAAGCAGGCGGCAAAGCATAAAGCGCCTATAACCTGCTACGTAGAATGCACGGGGACAAAAGAGCCACAAAGGAAAAACAACCATGCAAAAGAAAAAGGAGATTAAGGAATAAACATCCATATCAAGCTTGTTCGCTAACGTTTGACATGTGTGACTGCTAGGATGTGATTAGCTCCTCTTCGTTAAAGGATAATGCAAATCGAGACGAGAAAAAAATATACTTTTTTGCCTCTTAGAAAAAGGATGTTGTTTCCAGCCTCTACGTGAAGCACAATGCTTGATTCTTAATTATTACAAGTTTCTCAGCTACACCATCGTTAAAGGATAATGCAAATCCAGACGAGAACAAAATATACTTTTTTGCCTCTTAGAAAAAGGATGTTGTTTCCAGCCTCTACGTGAAGCACAGCGCTTGATTCTTAATTATTACAAGTTTCTCAGCTACACCATCAAAGATCAATGAGAAAAATACATTACATCAATGTTAAAACAAGGAACGAGCATGGTCTAATTGTGGTGATATCTCTTGATAGAACTGAAATGGAAATTGCCCAAGTATTTTTCCAATTTGATAATGTCATTTCATAACTACTCATATTTCCTAACATTTTTCTTATAAGTGACCAACATTTTAGTTATTTGGTAAGGTATGTACTAAAACTGTAGGAAATGATTTTATTGGGAATAACTTTGTTGGTAATTTACTAAAACTGTCAGGAAAGATTCAGGTTATACTAGAAATACTGTTGGCCACTCGCGAGAAAATTTTGAAATATATATCGATCACTTGAGGGAAAACAGTTGGGAATATCAGAAGTCATGTAACATGTGCGGCAAAATAGTCGATGATCCCTGACAATGAATCCAAAGTAAAAATCTATAATGCCAAAATCCGTTATAGCAAAAGAACACCAAGTTAAGATCAATGTGCCATGTGGGGATTACACCCTCGGGATCTGTGTGTTGAATAGCAAGACACAACATATTGGAGCACAATGCAACGAAGCCATATCTGCCAGCAGTTGAGCGATAGCACACACTTATTAAGACTAGTGGAAAAGCTCAGGTGTAGATCTCTTTTACGTACTATGTTTCAGTAATATATCCCTTTCACATGTGATTGAAAGAAGCAAAGGCCATATTATACTTTCCTAGGGAACCGAAATAATTCTTTGCTAGATGTAAAAACTTGAGAAAGTACATTGGTGCACTCCACAGAATTTCTCTTTAGCAAGGAAAGTACTCCTTCCATTCCATGCCATCAAAGCTAGTCAAAGCAGGAGAAACGCAGGAAAAAGTGACATGCCAACCCAATATTTAACGAGACTGAGCAGGGCAGTGGGAAGCACAAGCACTGCCGCCATTTTGATCCCCCCTCCTTACTGCACAATAACCCACAACAGGGCAATATTTTGCAGTAGGCAGCCAAGCGGTTCGTCGGATTGTGCTACGGCTGTCAGGCTGGTATCTAGAGCTGGACCTTCAGGTAATCTTTTGCTTACATATCTCACTAGAGTTCAAATGCAACAAATTAAGTTTGTGCAAAATAGATTGATTGCTTCTTTATTGGTCTTATCCTTAACAAGCAAGCTCATTTGTCGTCCTTGGCATTTGCTACTTCGGTATGTGACTTGATTATCTCGTTTACCCAT
Organism: Eragrostis curvula; assembly: GCA_007726485.1. NCBI lineage: Eukaryota > Viridiplantae > Streptophyta > Magnoliopsida > Poales > Poaceae > Eragrostis > Eragrostis curvula. The sequence continues at coordinate 43,479,294 of CM017442.1, read as the reverse complement.
TAGAACGTTACTAACTACTTGTTCTGTGCATTATGGTGTTCTGAGTTTACATTTTTCGATATGGAGAATCCTTTATCTTATAGTGCTAAAGAGAAATAATCCGTGAAAATTAATGAAGAGTGAGGCGAATCTGAATTCTTTAGAAAGAATACAATGCTCTAGTTACCTAGTAGGCAGAAGCGTACGAACTTGCACCTAAGATCTAAAACCCTGAGCTAGCTATGGACAGGGGGCCTGCCATTGCAATGATATGCATAAGCCTTGACCCTTGACCAACATGAGTGAAGCCATTAAGTCATAATAAGGCATGTACACAGTTGTCACTCCCGTCAGATAGCTAAATCTTCACCCACCTTATGATAGTTAATTTACTTTATCAATCAGTCTCAGTCACTCTGTAGAATTAAAGTTCTTAAACAAATGACAATTGCTATTTCCTTGTTCTAACGTCGAAATTTGGCAATCATCTAGCTGGCTATGGATGGGAGGAATTCTACAGGCAATGCATTGGGGAACAATATGCGCTGCTCTGCCGCCGCCATGTCAGGCTTCTACAACACAATGGACCGGCAAATATGGTTGGGGAATGCACTGCTGCTCGCCAGCGCTGGTGTGACCGCAGTCCTTGTAGGGATAGGTGGCTACGGCTGGCGCTACCGCCACCACCCATTGACCCGCTTCATCTTCTTCGGAGCCAACACATTGTTCTTGCCCATCATCTCCTATGTCGTCTCCACCCTTAGTGACAGCTCCAATGATTACGTCAACAAGGATAATGGCATGATTTTGGCGGCGTTGTGCTATTCGAGCTTGCACCCATGCATGGTTGTAACATGGGCATTCCTAGTTCAGATTACCGCGATCAATACTGCGTCAATTGTCGCCATTGATAACAGAGAAGGTCAAAAGGTAGGACCACCTTTGGAGCTACTCGTTAAGGGGATCTGGATCTTTTACCTGGGTGCCAGCATCACAAAAGAACGGTTTTTTCGTGGGCTTTTCCAGCTGCTTCGGCCTGGTGAATCCGAAACACTCGAAGGCTTTACTTTCGTATGTTCCAAAATTATGTTTGCGCCTTTTGTTCTCATCTGTGCCAAAATTTTGTTCAAAATTTATGCATTTGGAAATGCACAAGTATCCTTTACACTAGGACGCAATCCTAGTGTTATTTTTGGGTACATGCAGCAGTTACATCAACAAGAAGGAAATCAACAAGGTGAACCATTGGTGGATGAAGATGATGCACCTCCTCCTCCTCTCCTTGTTACGGGAGAAGACAGGAGACCAGTGGAGAAGCAACCTCGAGGGTATGTGTTCAGTGGCTCAATAATAACGACGACTGACAATTGTGGCTTAGTGACCCTTAATAAAGTTTGGCAATCAGACAATGTGCTTCCAACTTTGACCCAAAGGAAAAAGGACTTATGCTTGTCCTTTGCTTTATTCAAGTTGCTGAGGTGTCATTTTGCAAGGTACAAGTTCATCGATTCTGGCTCTACGGGATCGCTCAAGTTTTTCTGGAGCTTGCTGCTCAAGGATGGTGAACACGATAGGGTCTTCAGGGTGGTTGGAGATGAGCTTTCATTCATTCATGATTACTATTATTCGTCACTCCCCATATCCTATATAAAGTGTTGGCTACCTATCCTGAGTATCTTTATCTCACTCTTGAGCATAGTCTACTGCATCGTGACTGCATACTTCAGTGGTGTTTTCGGAGCTCTTGTACAGCACAACAAGGTTGACTCCCCGCAGATCACTTGTAAATTCTTTTGCAGAAAAGAAACAGGGGTAAGCACATTACAACCTAAAGATTTTGGAAATTCAAACTTTGATGTGGTGCCAGTATTTTTGGTTCTTGTTTTGGTCCTTATTTCTGAGGTGAGGGATATGGCCTCCTACATCTGCTCCAACTGGACCAAAGTAGCCCTCATCTGCCACTATGTAAACCGGCCATCAACTCTGCGTGATCCTCTAAGGATGGATAAATGGGTTGGCCTTCTGTTGCAATTTAACTGTAAGATAATGAGGCATTGGAATGAAACAATAGGGCAGTGCTCAGTACTGGTGCTTCACCCAAGAACAACCCTGCTTGGTCTTGTTAGTCGTCTCCTCCGTTTGCCGGATCAGAAGAGTACGGTCAAGGTACCAGAAGCAGTGAAGGTTTGCATCATCAACGCACTAAGAATCAGCAAGAGCAATGGGCGCCGGCTAAGCAACGGCACTGCATCCCTACGCCGAAGCCAAGCCGGCGAAAGCTTCCTATGGGCCTGCAACAGCAAGGGCACACACTACGGAAACCGGCTATATGCCGTGTGTTCCGCGGTTTGCCGAGTGCCTTTTGTCGGGCACTCGGCAAACAACGGATTTGCCGAGTGCCGACACCAAAACTCTTGGCAAAATAATGGCACTCGGCAAACCCATAGTTTGCCGAGCGCCTGGAGCCTTGGCACTCGGCAAACCCAGCATTTGCCGAGTGCCGCACCGTGGCACTCGGCAAACTCCATCATTTGCCGAGTGCCCTACAACGGCACTCGGCAAACTATTTTCTTTTTTTTTTTGTTTTTGGCCCCTCTTTTTTCAGCCATGAATGTATGTATGCATGTTACTTCATGTTGAAATTTGGTATTTTTCTCGATTCGTTTGTTATATTTAAGTAAATTATTTCATTTAAAGTATTTATTGAAGATAATTCAAATTTGAACTACAAGTGATTACAATATTGAAATGTAGATACTCAAAAAATGATATTCATGTTCCTGAGTACAATGTGAGGGTGTAACCATGAAATGAACGGAAAAATCGCGCATCTTGTACATGAAATATGAGGTTGAACAAGGGGTGAAATAATATTTTAATTTTATAAAATTCAAACAAAGTCTGAAAATTACAAAACTCACGCTGGTATCATGAAATCATATGTGGAAGCCGTGCTAAATCATAGAAAAAGTTTCTCAAAAGTTGTGACGCGTGTTGTTTCAAACCGGAGGTTCTCCGAAGAAGATCCATAGAGTTATGAGGTGCTCGTTTAGATTTTGAGTCAAAACAACGGTGACATTATTGTTTCACTCTAATTCTTTTTTGTTACTTAATAGAACATAGGAAATGTATTTACACAAATTTTGGTGATTTTTTGAATTTGTTTGGTATTTTTTTATTTTTTTTCAACTATCAACTGAAAAAGTATATTTGAAGTTTCTCAAATTTGAAATTTGAAAAAAAAATTATTTCAAATGACCTTGTATGGAGGAACAACCAGAATGAGAGTTGTAGATCACAATAAGTTATGAAACTTTATAGTTGATGATTTGTTTATTTGAAATTATCTTGTCAACGAAAACTAATTGAATTTCTTAAATTTAAAATTCAAATTTTGTAAATGACCTCGGATGGAGAAAGTATCAAAATGAAATTTGTAGACCTCCATGAAATATAATTTTTTGTAATTGACGACTTTTATATTTGAGATTGTTTAATAGCTCAAAATAAAGAAACAAAGCAAATAAGAAAACACGCCATGTCAGCGATCCATGTACTCCAAACTGTGGCCTCTCATTGGTCCAATCCAAAACTCACGGATCCCTCCCCGAAATAAACTCCACGCACCGAACCGGCCATTCCTAGCTTCTTCCACCTCTCTCTCTCTCTCCCTCATCTCTCTCTCTCCCTCAACTCAACCAGGTGGAGGTGACCGTGGAGGAGGCCTCACTCGAATGCGTGGCCATTGCCCGCCTGCCGGCGCCAACAACGGCACGACGCAGCTGGACGCCGAGTTCCGCCTCGCCGCCACGCAGTTCGCCGTCGTCTGCCTGACCGGAGCGGAGTGCTGGAGCTCATCCACCCGAAGAGGAGCCCGTGGCGCTCGGGAGCGACGAGCAGGCGGAGCTCACCAGGGAGAGCGGCGTTGGGCTGTTCCAGCTGGAGCTTGTCGTCGCGTGGGAGGTCAAGCACCAGGGGCTGTTCCTCCGGCTCGATGGAGGCGGCGGCCTCGGCCTCGGCCCGGCTCAGCGGAGGGGGCGGTCGCGACGCGCAGCAGGGTGCAGCGGCGACAGCCCCGGCCTGGGCTCGGCGGCGCGTGCGGCGGCGGCGGGGTCGGGGCCGGCGGCGCTCCCTCGACCAGCATACCGCGACGGCCTGGATTGGGCGGCGGGCGGCGGTGGCGTGGTGGTGGCCGCGGCAGCGGCCGGTGTTTTTTTTTATTATTTTCAGAAAATGTTTGCCGAGTGTTGGTTTTGACGCTCGGCAAAGTGTTTGCCGAGTGCCCGACAAAAAGCACTCGGCAAACACTAGTTTGCCGAGAGCTGTTTGCCGTCCGGTCTTTGCCGAGTGTTACACTCGGCAAACTTTTTGCCGAGTGTAATACTGGCTTTGCCGAGTGCATTTGGCACTCGGCAATTAAGGGCTTTCCCGTAGTGACATCTGATATCATACTCACATGGCACATCGCCACAAGCATCCTTGAGGTGAGGCACCCTTACACACATCATCATCAAGGGCAAGGTTCTTCACCAGTTTCAGCTTATGTCCACCACAAGATTGCTGCCACTCATCTGTCACGGTACTGTGCGTACCTCGTGACCTGGTCTCCGGAGCTGCTTCCTGACGACGCCGCATGGAGCTCGAGTCTTTACGACGCCGTCAAGAAGGACGTCAGGCATGGCTTTGCCGGCCGTCGCCTGACGTCTTCGACGACGCCGGAGGCCGAGTACCAGATGGTGGTGGACGTATTGGGTGAGTACTCAAAGCATGAGGTGCTCAAGAATGGCGTCAGCCTTGGGAAGCAGCTAGTGGAATTGGCTGAAGGCGAGGGGACGTCGTGGAAGTTGCTGGCTGGATTCTGGTCGGAGATGATCCTGTTTGTCGCGCCGTCGGAAAATCTGAAAGGGCACTCGGAGGCCATCGCCCGGGGCGGCGAGCTGATCACACTCCTCTGGGCGATGCTCTTCCATGCCGGGATCGTCAGTAGGCCTGGTGAGGACGGCGATGGCGCTACGGCTGCTGGTGTTGCTGTTTAACGGTGCAGGTGCGTGCTTTGTTATTCATATGCGTGGTTGGCGTAGTGTTATTGGCTTATTGCTCCTTGTGTTTGGGCCATTCATCCTGTGTTGTGTTCTACCGCGTGTACATGTATCTGTACCTTGTCAGTAGAGTTCTTTTTATTTTGCCGTATATAGAGAGTCCATGTGAGATAACACTGAATTTTAATTTCCCAGTGGTGTTCTCGGTTAAACTTCAGTCGTTTCAAGCCTAGTTTGATGTTCTGTACTGTATATTGTCGGGACTCGGATCGCAATAATACAACTTGCTTGTATTTCGATGTTGTGTGACCAATCAGTTTGCTTTTCTAGCTTAGTTTCTGATGATCAGTGAGCCAAGAGCACATTGCAGCTGCACTGTCCTTGATCTGTGTTTCTTGTTCGTTTGCCCACTTGGTTGTCCTGAGTTGTCTAGATCTGGGCCGTGGTTACAGTCTGCACTCGCTTCAGCCGGCCCGCGCAGCTTTCACTAGGCCGCGCTAGTGTTATTGATGGGCTTCCGTTTTTCGACCCGGGCAGGGCACGCTGCATAAGCATAGAAATTGTAAACTGGGCCAGATTTCTGCCACAAGAACAAACCAAAAACCGAACGGGCCTTTGTTCATATCGTCCAACTTTTACTTGGCTTCCCCATGGCCTCTGCTCAGGTCCGTCGGCTCAGGTCGTCGTCGTCACTCGTCACGTGTGGATGCGACTTGAACAGCCCAGGAGCCATGTCATGTCCCCTACGACGACGCATGCGGCCGCCGTCACTCGCTCGCTGAAGTCCAAAGCCGTCATGGATCCAGTAAATTTATCTAAGCTTGGTCCTCGTCTCAGTGATTACTAATTTGATAGTTCCAAACTCCCAATCAGGAGCCGACCCTACCGGAGGTGGCCTCGTCATGGCCGGCGCATGCAGCTGCACACACAGTGAGCACACAGGCAGGACGAGTCCACTCCAGCCGAGCCGTGAAAGTGAGAGCACACCACACAGATGCTACTGGCTGCTCACATGGCGACAAGCAGAACTGAGTCACTGACCAAGGCTGGCTGCCTGGCCGCACCTGATCAGCTCGCTAGCACCCTGCCTGCTGCCTGCATCTTGCATGCAGCGTGATCCAGCGGACTACCGGCCATGGCGCCGGTCAAGTTCCAGCCTTCCTTTCCCTGTGGTCCGCCGTCCCGGCCCCCTCCTCCCTCGCGTCGTCCGGCAAGGGTCCAATCATCACAGCCTTTTTCTTTTTCCTCTTTTTTTCTCTGCTCCCTCTCCTTTTGCAGGAAAAGAAAAGAAAAAAAGAGAGAACTTTCAGTGCCAACGCCAGCACCGCACGTAATGTGTCGGTGTGCAATGGATCAGCTGTTCTGCATCCAAGCACTGAAGCACAAGCTTTTCCTCCACGCACATTTTCTTGGCACCTTGTACTATTACAAAAGTTAGAAGCAGTACAATTAAGTTACTGTTACGTATGTGCATCCTCAAAACAAGGTCCTACTAGCATTGATTGATGTTTTAGTAGTTAACATTATTAATCACTTGAACAAAGGTGGTACTCCTCCGTCCTCCTAAGCAGAACTAGTTGTGGTTTCTCTGTAGCAATGGCACCTACCTAAACTCTGGTGCACCAGCAGAGAGAGATGTGGCACAGACAGAGATCAGAGCAGGTACTAGCTTGTCCCCCACACACTCTAGACTGTAGCACTAACTTGAATGCACTCAACAATTTAAATCGCCTCCGCCTCCGAGTCAGGACCAAATCAAGCGCATTCAATGCCAAAGTGACAAAAACCCGTGCTGCTTAATCAAACAGCTTAACTATACAACAAATTTAATCTCCACTTTAAACAATCGATCTGAATTACCTCCCCATCTCCAACCTCAAAAGAAGAACAAGGGAGCAAGAGCTGGAGGTGAAGAAAAACAAAACAAGAGAGAAATTAAGAGAAAGAGAAGAACATGAACAGAAATGTTGTTTACAATTTTGCACGGTGGTGAGTAGGTACTGACTGATTTCAGAGACACCTAGCTTGCTGTATGTTGTTCTTCACGGGTCAAGGATGGCGCCTCCGCACCTGCACTTCCAGCTGAGCGGCTTATAGTTGGTGATGCCGTTCACCCTGTAACTGAACATGGCGGCACCGACGGCATCAGCACCCAGCACCTGCTCCTGGTGAGCTCGCTTGTGATGCTCAACCTGTGGAACAATGGGCACTTGGACGGCCTCGCAGTGGCCGCAGGACATGCACACTCGCTCGCATCTCGGAGGCCTTGACCCAATCAGTGCCCTCCCTTCCGGCTTGGCTTCCATGGTTTCAGCTGCCTCCTGCTCCTGGTAATCCAACATGCCACACACGTATAAACCACACTGACAAACATCAGCAACAAGAGACTGGGATTCATAGATCGATTAATTACCTTTGTGGTGGTGTCAGTCTCTAGTAAACGACGTAGTGGCAGCCTCCCTGTAACAAAAATCAGTTCAGTAAGAACGAAGCCACAACACTGAAATGAAGAACTAGCTAGGAGCCTAGGACACCCCCATTAATTAGGAAAAAGAAAGAGGGGGAAACCAACTTACTGGCTTCAGAGAAGGTCGTTTCCATGGACGAGGTGAGGAGGAGAAGAACGGAGAAGAAGAGAGGCCCCAAAGGCATGTGAGCACTGCTGCATTGCAAAAGATGGACCATTTGCTGCGCTTGCTTTGCTGAGCTCTCTGCTCCTGGTTGGTTGCTTGCTTGCTTAGGTTTAAATTGGAGAGCAAGAGATTGAGCTTTGATTAGTGAGAAGAATGAGAGTTTAGCTAGCTTAATCTCTACACCGACAGAAGTTGGCTGGTCTGAATGAAGCTTCCAGGCCCGTCTAAACCTATAAGAGATAGGATTGCAGCAGGTTGGGTAGGGTGATGTGCTGAGGATGTAGGAGGAAGAAGGGAGGGCTAAATAGGATAGGATATTTGCTATTGGGAGAGGAGGGGTAGCACAGCAGATGGGGATGGCTGTGGGTGAGCTACCGGCCGGCCGGCGAGGCTTTTCCAGCAGCTGTCAGCTGCATTCACAATAATCATGTGCAGCTACTGACTGACTGACTGGCTGGTGGGTGTGAGTGAATGTGTATACTGAACTGAATTCACGCGTGTCCGGATGTGCGCGTGTGCGTGTCGTACGTGCGGGTCCGGCTGCCTGTGAAGGGAGCACCGATCACATTAAGGCCAATTAACCTTTGATGTACCTCGAGACTTAATTCAAATTAACGGAGCTATTTATCCGCCACCGCGAGCTGAAAGAAGTAGGTCGTTTTCAAACTACCGTGCAAATGAATCAATAACCTTCATATACATGTGAGAGTGGAGACTTGTGCCTTGTGTCACTTGTGTATGCGAACTCAGGACTCAGGTGAGGAGAAGTAGAGGATGTAAAAGAGGGAGAGAGACGCAGTTGACCAAGTAACAGCGGAATCTTGTCAAAGCTGAGCATGACGAGGAGCATGAACGTGGTAAGAAAGGCTGGAGGGAGCAGAAAAGGAAACTAGGGTCGGCAGGGGCCAGGCCCATAAGAGAAAGAGAAAAGCGTTGGTAAACGTAAATGAGGTTTTGATGCGTGACTCTAGTGAAGCACGGTGACATGCAGCATGGCGAGTGAGGCCGGCGCATAGCGAGTAAAAAGGGATTCTCCCCGGAAGCCGACAAGCGGTGCCCATCCGGCAGTCCCCTACACGTACGTAGTACGTCTGCTCTCAAGTCTCAACGTACCCACGTACTGCTGCTGCTACACCACATGCATTGCTTGCTCTCGCCTGCTGCCGAGGTCACAGTGTGTATTTGGTTGCTCGTATGCAGTTCTGTAGAGTTGCATCGTATACTTTTGATGAGGGGAAGTAAGCTGACACTACACCAACACACAATAGCCAACGAACCGAACATAGTAATCGAGAAATGGGGATGTTTGGTTTGCTTCATGAACGAATGCAGTAAACTTTCACTACACCACGGTTCGATTTAGGCGACCTACGGTGAGTCGTTAAAAGGCCCTTCACCTACCCACTATAAATCGGTAAAGACCTTTACCGACCCTCTTGGTTGGTCGGTTACCGACCGACCACTTTTTACCGACCCACCGTCTGGCAGGGTGGATGAGCGGCGGTGGCCGGTTTGGACCTGAGACGGCGGGCGGGCTGTGTGATTTTGGAGCGAGCGAAGACTGGGAAAGAAAGAGATGGGGGAAAGCTTATTATTTCGCATTGCGGTTTAATTTTTCGTTGTGCCTTCAATTCCCGACCTATGGTTTGAAGTTTTACCTTTCTCGACCCATGGCAAGACATTGAACGATATATTTAACGACACACCCTCTAACGCTAATCATCGGAATTTTTACCGACCCTTAGTCACTTGGTAAAAAGAGAATCATAGGTCACTAAGTTTTACCGACTTATGGTCTATCGCTAATAGTCGATCTTTACCGACCCACTAGTGTCGTTAATTCTCTACCGTGGTGTAGTGTTTGTGAATATGTTTGGTTGATTGCATAAGCGGATGCTAGTGACCTTGTATGTGAGATTGATAAGTGGGATCGAAGCATCTACAATGCATCCCTCCGAGACCGCTTGTGCTGATGCGATTGATTTGGGCATAACAACCGACCCAGGATAATGACGTATTTTTACATCCGCTGATGCAGATAACTAAACACTCTTCACTATTACGAAACCACCAGTGGGCAGGGTCATGACAATCTCCTTTCCCGTGTGTAATTGCCATTCCATCCCTTTTTTTTATGTTTCCTTCAATTCAAGCTTTTTGTATGCTCAACGGAAATATACCAATTCTCTCATCATCACCATTTTGGACACTTGTACGTATGCTTGGTTCAGGCGGACCACACGGTCTCCCTTGATGCATGTATACAGTAGCACTATCTAGCTATCCGTATCTGCATCTGTAATTCTGTATCCGTATCTCAAGTGCGTATGGCCAAGGCGCCGTATCTTCTCTTGGGCTGTCGTTCTCAGTTTCAGGTTTGTCGTATCCATTGGTCACGAGTAGTACTGCAGGTGGTTGAGCGCCGCGCCTGCATCTGCATGTCGTCTCCCTCTGTCTCTCGTTGTCTCTGGCATCTCTAAGCATTTGGCACGACGCGTGCGCTCGATCGTGTAGCTAGTAGCCACTTCCCACTAGCAGCTTGGCATGGCGCCATGCATGACAGCAGGGACCGATACGTATGTAAAGCGCGCCAGATATGGCACGTCCTACGTACATCTGCTGCAGCCACACAAATTATTTGAAACTTGCGCTGTGTTACGGTTGACGCAATCCATGGCTGGAGCCAATCTCGGTTAGACATTGATGAATGCGAGATGAATGAACCGTGCCTAGCTAGTGGCTACTACGGCGACGGCTTGAATGGGCGAGCAGAGGAGCAGGGGCAGAGGCAGGCGAACGCGTGGTCGTCCGTGTGCCGTCGGTCCCTGGCTAGATCAGCCGCTGCATGTGACCCTCTTACTAGCCTCGACATGCGGATGCCGCGCCGCACGCATTGGTACTCTCTCTCTCTCACACACACACAGCTGCATGCCAACGCGCGACACCTACGGTCACGAGCATAATGTTTCCGGAGTTTGGCTATAGAAGCAGCAGGTTGTTGTAGTTTTAGTTTTGTTTCATTTCTCTGGAACTGACAAATTTTGTTCCTGCATTGTTACGGGAGCTGAAAGATACAATATGTGTATATTTCTATTATTTTTTAAGTTTAAAATGTTTTAAACATTTCCTATGCACTATTTCAACATTTTCGCGGTGCACTGCTTCAACATTTTTTTCTATGAAATGTTTATCTAGTTTTCCAAAAATGTTGAATTTCATAAATAAAAATGTTGTATCCAGTTTTTTTAAAATGTTGAAAGTTTTAGTATACAGACTTTACATTTTTCAATTTTTTTGTTATACAATTTCAATATTTCGAAAATTGTTGACATAGTGTCTTAAATTTGTTGAATTATATTTTGAAAATGTGGAACCTAATCAACTAAAATGTTTATTGCGTATTGTCCAGTCAAAAAAATGTGGATCATGTATCAAAATAAAATCTATAAATGAGTAGAAAAATGTCAACTGGAAATCATATTTACAATGATAAAAAAAAAGAGCTCGCCTGAGCGCCATGCTTGTATTTTAACTAGTCTCTTTGGTGGCATGCTTTTTTGTGGGCTGTCTCAACACGTGAGGCCTCTTTAGGCTAGTGAGGCTTATGGGCTGCATTTTGATTCGCGTTGCCAGGCCTGGGCCGCGCTGCGTGGGCTATGTATAGGCTCACGCCACGCTAGCCAGGAATAAAAAAAGGAAGAAACTTGCTGCTGCTAGGGGGATTTAATCTTGGGTCTATAGGAAGAGATTGAACGCCCTTACCACCAGAACACGCAGCTTCTCGGTGGGAGCAAATTTTCTAAGGTTGAATGGCATTTGTGCTTTCAGCGGTAGGTGATGTGGCCGTCGACAGCGAGGCACCAGTGATGACTTCGTCAATTTGGAGAATTTGCCGGCACAACATGAACTTTGATGAATTTTCACAGATCTTTAGGACTAAAATTGATGTTTAAAAAACTTCAAGCAAGTTAACCACATAGCTAAATTTGAATATTTTTTGTTTAGTCTCTACAGTAGCTTTCTGAGTGATTCCAATCAAAATGGATTCTTTGTTATCTATTCCATTGTTTCTAAAATCGGCATGAGAATTAGAGCTCGTTAACACATTTTGAACTTTTTAAAGAGAAAAGAAACGATGAAATTTGAAGCAAAGCTGCCCCTCTGTTCTCTCTTTTGGTGGCACCTGGCAGCGTATAATGCCGGAGGCAGAGGAGATAGGGCCGATGCATACGAATACTGGGCCTCTGTTGTTTGTCTGTGACTGATACAAACTGTAAACAGATAAAGCCCATGAGCCTCCTGTACCCTTCGGCAATTACTCTTCTTCTTCCTTCGGTAGCGGACGCTTGCTATGAATCCATGGCGACAAAATCGATCGAAGCAGGGCTAGGATGGACGGAGAGGGGTTTTCAGCGCCGGCATTAGGTATGGCGGCCGCCATACCTTGCCATATTGGTGGGTCCGCCTCTGCTTTGTAATCACCTGTTCTCATACTATATTGTCTCTATTTTTTCTGATGTGATTGTCTTACTCTTACTCAACAAAGATTGATAATTCACCGGGACACATTAAAATACTACGTGAGCATGAGAATCCTAAGAATTAAATTCATGGGTTGGTGCAAGCATGCTTCTTGCCAGTCCGTTGTAACACTCAAATGCGATAAAACAAATTTATGGGTGAAAAGGGTCAAATAAAATTGTGTGGAGAGGTTACAAAAATCCAACGTGTACATGTATGTATGCATTTGGTCGGAATAGTCCTCGGTGGCCTCCCCTCTCGTTGAATCTTAGGGTGTGTTTGGCACTAGCTTTTTGTGCAGCTTATTGGGTGGCTTATGAAAAATGAGGTAAAAGCTCTGCCAAACACCTAATTTCAGAAACGGCTTATGGTAGTTGTCAGAAGAAGCCGGTTGCAAAAATGAACTGAGCAGCGAAAGCCAGAAAAACTGGCTCATTCCAGCTTACGCCTGCAGTCCCGTGCCTGGGTCCAACGTTTGCCCTTCAAGTTTGGTAGCAAATTACCTCTCCTGCCATCGCGCACCAGTGACCCAGCGCTAGGGCTGTCAACGAGCCGAGCTCGAGCGAGCTTGGTCTCCTCAAGCTCGAGCTCGGTAGAAACTCGAGCCGAGCTCGAGCCGAGCCTGGAATCTGACCGATCCTACAGACAAGCTCGAACTCGGCTCGTTTCAAAGCTCGCGAATACTCGAGTTCGGCTCGGCCAAGCTCGTTTATACCATCAATCACAGAATCTGAAAAGGCATGCGTACAGCAAAACAGTTCGAAGACCTGGTAGTTCAATCCCAGCAAAGAGAACAAGACAATGAGCACATGGGAAGGAAAATGAAAAAGCAAGTTACCGTCGAATACTTTGTGGTCGGCCGTTGTCTTGCTGCTTCAAGATGGAAAGACGACAGTAGAGACACATCTACTTGCAGGTTCAAGGTTGGAGGGTCACAATGGTGTCTGCCCTCCATTGTAGTCGACGTCTCCGGCTTCAAGATTTGGCTTGCGCTGACTGAATTAGCCTGCAGGATTTGTGGTCCCTGTGGATCGGCATGCTGATGCCTGAATGCGTTGGATGGGAAGCGTAGATGAGCAAGAGATTGGGGATTATGGAATGGGGACTAGTGGGCGTGTGGTAGGGGAGCTGCACTTTTTCTTCTGGAGATTTCCTTCCCGCTGCTGGTGCCGGTAGTTGGCCGGTAAGGCATGTCATTTACTTCATCTTCTGGAGATATCCTTCCCGCTCCTGGGTTCTGAATTTGGGGCACAAGCGCCGCAGCAGGAGGGAAAATGCTTGCGCCATGGTGAGGATTGCACAGGAAGGAAACTGACGAGCCTAAACGAATAGTTCGAGTTCGGTTCACATTAAGCTCGCGAGCTTCCAGTCAGGATCGAGCTCGGCTCGGTTGCTTGACGAGTCAATCTCGAGTGAGTTTTTAGCGAGTCGAATTCGAGTAGCTCGCGAGCCTCGAGCTTCATTGACAGCCCTACCCAGCGCCTCCCACCTCTGTGCGATACGCGAGTCGCGATCTTCTCCCTTTCTCTCGTTCGTCGCTCTCCCTCTCGCGAATCGCGCGACCCAGCGCCTCTATGAATCCACTCCGGCGTCCGTCGCCGAGCCCGTCCGGTGGCCAAGGAGGCGGGGCCCTAGCCGGATCTGGAGGCGGGGCACCCGGTGAAGCTTCCCCCGATCCCACGGCACCTGATTTACCTCGTTGGCATGGATCGCCGGCGGCCGAATCGGAAAATGGCGGGACGGCTGCGGCAGGCTCTAGTGCGGCGGCAGCAGGCTGGCCTGGCGCAGGAGGAGCTGGGCCTGTGGGCATGCGGCGCCGGCATGGCTGCCCCGGCGGGCGGACCAGGGTCAGATTAGCGTGGGTGGCATATCGAGGTCAGATTGGCGTCCTTCCCCGGAGACCGTTTTGTCGAGCTCCATAGAGGAAAGAAGCTCGACTTGCCGCGCAGCCACTGCTAGCTCCTCGACGTTCGCCAGCCGCAGGGCGCGAGCTTGATCTCATCACCGTCCAGCTGCCGCATCTCCTTGGCCATCTCCAATAGCATCTCGCGCGCTGGATTCACAAAGCATGGAGGTCGCTCGCTGCAGAATTTTGGATGGCTCATCGGAGAAGAACAGTGACCGGATAACGATAGGAGGAGAGGCTGTGGTGCCTCAGATGGGCCTTTTCTTATTCACGAATTGATGGACCCACTTGTAAATAGCTTTTTGTCTCTAAAAAAAAACTTGTAAATAGCTTTCTGATAAAGTTCAGATGCTTGGAAATAGAAATGAGAAAGTAAAAGAATTAGCAATTATTATTGTACTTTATTATATTAGTTGTCATTAGAAATTATTAGTTCAGTTTATTTTGTTTTCGAGCATTATTTCTTCATTTAACAGATGTTACATGTCTCATATAGACAGGGGCATTTGAGTCATTTTGATAGGATAAGCTGTTTTTAGAAAAGACAGGATAAGCTGTTTTGCCAAACAGTTTGACAGGATAAGTTATTTTCACAGATAAACCAAAATGAGCCAGAAAAGCTGTTTTCACAATATATACGAAAATTATTTGTGATGAAAAAAATTTAAACACATTAGCAACTGCGGCAGAATTATGAAACTTTATTAATTGTGAAACATACATTTGGAAGTAACAAGATACAAGATGGCATACCATCTAGTTGGCACCATTCCAAGCTGACATGGATTCAGTGAAACAACGTCAGAACGAAACAGACATGATACATAAATACTTGATTGGGATATTAGCTAGTAGGAATACATAAATACTTGATTGGGATATTAGCTAGTAGGAACTTTGCACACTACACGATGCGAATCAAGTGTGTCGGAAAGAAAATTTGACGTCTAAACAAGCGTCGAACGGTGCTGACTAAAATATTATTTCTACCGCGGGCACAGGATGAAGCGCGTGCAAACAAGCTGGTACCCAGCGAACCAAGCACGCAGCGAACCATCAAGAAATATTTCTTTAATCCACACTGGGACGGAAGGCACATGCACCAGGCTGCAGCACCAAAGCACCCTCGGTCATTTGATTTGATTATTTAATTCGCCACCGTTCTGCAGCTTTTATCGAAACCATGTTCTGCAGCTTTTCATCCCCCTACACCGAGACAGGCCTAGGCCTAGCTGGGTTTATCATCGATAATTATCTAATTAGCTTCCCTGCTAGAATTGACTAATTTCGGTAGAATACATGCCTCGAGCAAATAAAGAGTAGGCACCTGGCCCTATGCACTCAGGATAGATTCCCCTTCCGCATTATCCAAGGTGTTGCATCTGGACTACTCTACCTCCACGAAGACTGGGAGCAACTAGTCATCCACAGAGATATAAAGGCAAGCAATGTGCTACTTGACGGTGAGATGAATGGGCGGCTGGGTGATTTTGGCCTTGCTAGATTATATGATCATGGCACTGACCCACAAACCACACATGTGGTCGGGACCATGGGGTACATAGCTCCTGAACTAGCTCGGATGGGTCGGGCATCCGTTCTCACCGATGTCTTTGCCTTTGGTATGTTTCTTCTTGAGGTTACTTGTGGGCGGAGACCCATTGCGCAGGAAGAGGAGCAAGATTTCCCTATCATGTTGGTCGATTGGGTACTTGAGCATTGGCAGAAAGGATCACTCCTTGATGTGATAGACAAGAGGATTGAGAACAATTATAATGTAGATGAGGCTTGCCTAGCATTGAAGCTGGGGTTGCTATGCTCATACCCGTCTGTTATGGTCGGGCAGACGTACCAGCGCCGGAACAAGCGTCAACGTGGCTAGGATCACAACGTCTACAGATAGACTCGGAGGCTTCGTGATTAAGAGATTAGTTTGAGATTAGTTTGAAGTTGTTTCGATTAGGGTCTCCTTCAAATCAGAGTTGTTAGCAGATTAGATTCGTTTAGACTCGGCTATATATAGCCAGGATTGTAATCAGATTTGTTTAAGCGAGAATAAAGAAGCCTCTTTCCTCTTGCTCTCGCGCATCGTGCTCAGGCTCTCGCCGTGCGTCGTCACGGCACCCATACGCCGGCGAGGCTGCAAGCCGCGTCCGGCCGTTTCGCACCCGTACTTCCTCCGCAGCTCGCGACGTCCTAACAACCTGGTATCAGAGCCAGGTTCCGCAAGTACTACGATGCCAATCACCGGGAGCTGTCATTTGAAGTGGGCGACTGGGTTTGGCTCCGTCTCCTCCATCGTCAAGCTCGTTCACTCGTTGGCCGCAGGGCTGGCAAGTTGGGACCTCGCTATGCAGGACCGTTCCAAGTGACGGCCAAGGTCGGCACGGTGGCGTACCGTCTTCAACTCCCGGAGGGTGCTCGCCTCCACGATGTGTTCCACGTCGGCTTGCTCAAGCCGTTTCGTGGCACACCACCTGATGCTCCTCCACCACTGCCGCCGATTGAAAATGGCCGCGCGCTACCTGTTCCAGAACGGGCAGTGCGCGCTCAGCTGCGTCGCGGTGTGTGGCATGTGTTGATCCAATGGGCTGGTATGGACGAGGAAAATGCAACTTGGGAAGCAGTCGAGGCCTTCAAGCTTGATTACCCGGAGTTCCAGCTCGAGGACGAGCTGTTTTTGGAGGTGGGGAGAGATGTTATGGTCGGGCAGACGTACCAGCGCCGGAACAAGCGTCAACGTGGCTAGGATCACAACGTCTACAGATAGACTCGGAGGCTTCGTGATTAAGAGATTAGTTTGAAGTTGTTTCGATTAGGGTCTCCTTCAAATCAGAGTTGTTAGCAGATTAGATTCGTTTAGACTCGGCTATATATAGCCAGGATTGTAATCAGATTTGTTTAAGCGAGAATAAAGAAGCCTCTTGCCTCTTGCTCTCGCGCATCGTGCTCAGGCTCTCGCCGTGCGTCGTCACGGCACCCATACGCCGGCGAGGCTGCAAGCCGCGTCCGGCCGTTTCGCACCCGTACTTCCTCCGCAGCTCGCGACGTCCTAACACCGTCTCCTCGTGCAAGGCCGAGCATGCGACAAGTTGTGCAATATCTTGATGGAAATGCACCATTCCCAGACAGGACATTGGCAGAGATAATCCACAATGGAGGGATGGACCGGGGGCCCAACATTATTGAGTCCTCCCCACCACCCTCTACAAGTTTCGGCACAATATCCAATGATCTCTCAGGAGGAAGATGAGACAACACAATGCACAGGTTCAAGGCCAACATGTTTAGTTTTTATGCTTCTTCCTCTGTTTCAAATTATTTTCATCCCAGCTTCGGTCAAAGTCAAACATTCATATTTGCAACCACCATTGTTAAAGATATATATTATTTAATGACGTGAGATTTATATTTTGCATACTTTTACTAGTTGGGTTCTCTCATTCAATTTTCATTGGGCCAATAGTGGTTATTTTCACGCAATGTTCATACCTTCAAAGTCAAAGTGGTACGGCATATACTCTAGAGGTACGAAAATATTCATCTTTCAAATTAGTAAGGTCCGGTACATATCTATACAACACGAATGGCTTGTAAACACACTATCTATGTCTTGCTGAGGAAAATTAATTAGGTTGTCTTCATATAGTTGAAGAGGCATTTTACACAAATGTCTTGTAGAGAAGCTATTTATGTCTTTTTGAGACATTTATATATTGTCGTTATATAGTTGAAGAGGCATTTTCCAAAGTGTCACATAATTAAATTGTAAAAATATGCTTTGTGTGTCATGCCTAGTACTTGAACTCAATACCTCATAGAATGTGTATTTACTTCATCTCCTCTAGCTGACTCAACCTCACATCACAACTTGCTAATATTTTTTTTTGAGAAGAACTTGCTAATATTTATTGTTCAATTGTTTTAAGTACTATACAATATGTCTGAAATTTATAAAACAGTGTCTCTAGTGTATTAAATGATATGTCTCGAGTTGTTCCTCCAAGAGTTGAGTCAAATAGAGAGTGCCTCAAAAATGGCTTTATAAAAAAATTGTATTGACACTTTACAAAATGTCCTAACAAGAAGGTCTCTGTGATAAAAACTGTCACAAACAGTGTCTCTAGACACCTTCTAAAGTGACATAAAAATTATCTTTATGGTCTTACACGTAAAATTCATTGATGCATATAGGAAAATGACTATACAAAAGTGTCCCTACATAAGCTTTTTCGTTGTAGGATAGATTATAATTCCATGAAGAAAAGAGTTTGGTTCATAGTCTCCTGGACGTTATTGTTTCATTCAGTTGTTTGTAGCATTCATACTATTATCACTTTACTTTGACTTTCACCTGCCTCCTCAGATCCTGAACATTAAGTCTAGCATTATTTTGACTTTTGAAATCGTGTCCTTACAAGTAACAGTCCTGTTTTTTTTTTGCTCATGGCAAAGTTGACTTCATGATGTAGGTTATAATATAATGCTTGAGGCTCCCTTCGGAAGAAAGGATTTTTGGAGGGATTTTGGAGGAATGGGATCCTATAGGATTTTTTTCCTAAATGGCCCTTTGGAACAAAGGATTCAACCCTATGTCGTACTATGCAGGCTATTATGATGATAGGAGTGGTAGCTTCCAAAACCTAAGTCTCTGTAGTGGTGAAGCAATGCAAGTATGGGTGGACTACAGTGGAGAAGCCAAGCAAATAAATGTAACCATCGGTCCCCTTGAAATGGATAGGCCTACAAAGCCATTGATCTCTGTAACTTACGACCTCTCAACAGTGCTGCAAGAACCAGCATATATTGGTTTCTCATCATCAACTGGTTCAATTGACACACAACACTATGTGCTTGGCTGGAGCTTTAGCATGAACAGACCAGCACCAAACATTGACGTCAACAAGTTACCAAAGCTACCTACCAAAGGCCAAAAACCTCGGCTAAAACCCTTGGAAATAATATTACCAGTGGTAACAGCAACATGCCTAATTACTATGGGGTCTGTAATTGTTCTACTCATGAGGAGGAGGCTGCGTTACGCTGAACTGAAAGAAGATTGGGAAGTTGAGTTTGGCCCACACAGATTTTCATACAAGGATTTATACCATGCCACAGAAGGATTTGAGCACAAGAATCAACTTGGTGCGGGAGGATTCGGGGAAGTATTCAAAGGATTACTCCCACCATCTAATTTGCACGTTGCTGTTAAGAGGGTGAGCCATGAATCAAGGCAGGGTATGAAGGAGTTCATTGCTGAAGTTGTTAGCATCGGACGCATTCGACACCGAAACCTTGTTCAGCTTCTTGGCTATTGCAGGAGAACAGGTGAACTTTTATTAGTATATGATTACATGTCAAATGGAAGCCTTGATAAATATCTGTACTGTGGCAATGACATCCCTACACTGAGTTGGGCTCATAGGGTCCGGATCATCAAAGGCATTGCGGGAGGTTTACTCTACATCCACAAAAAGTGGGAGAAGGTTGTTATTCACCGTGACATTAAAGCAAGCAATGTTCTTCTTGACAGTGAAATGAATGGACGTCTTGGTGACTTTGGCCTGGCAAGATTGTATGATCATGGCACTGATGTACGGACTACACATGTAGTTGGTACCATGGGGTACCTAGCACCCGAGTTGGTATCTACAGGCAAGGCATCCCCTCTTACAGATGTGTTTGCCTTTGGTGTCTTCCTCCTGGAGGTGACCTGTGGCAAGAGGCCATTCAATCGCAACATAGAGGATAATGAAGGGGTTCTAGTTGATTGGGTTCTTGAACATTGGCGAAAAGGATCATTGATAGAGACAATAGATGCCAGACTACGAGGTGAATATAATGTTCATGAGGCAAGTCTGGTGCGCAAACTCGGGCTATTGTGTTCACACCCATTTACTAATGTGAGGCCTAACATGCAGCAGGTAATGCAGTACCTTGACTGTGAATTGCCTCTCCCAGAGTTGACACATACAGATATGAGTTATAGCATGCTCTTCTTAATGCAAAATGAAGGCTTTGACCCATATACAGAGTCATTAAGCATTGGCACAATATCTGGAATCTCTGGAGGAAGGTGAATGTCACTGTATTCGCAATGCTATCATTAAGCACGGAGTCATGTAATATTTAGCTAGAGCTAGACTATTTAAGGGGTTTCTTCTTGTGGTACTGGATATTGTCGCTCTGACACTGATTTTCAGGGCTCAACATTTTCACCTATGCATGAAGAAGCTCTCTATCTGTATAAGTAATAAGTGGGTCAATTTGCATACACTGTTCATACACTGTTGAGTGATGAGTTTACAATCACTTATCTTGCAGCTCCATTTGTGTAATGAAACGAGTCTAAGTTAAGCATAGGCAGCAAATCCAAAAAAAACTCAACAGGCAGAGGCAGACTGCCTCCCGCTTTTTATTAAGAAGATGCAGGGCTCATAGGCAGCAAATCCAGGTCAGTACTTCCAAGAAAGTTGATAGAAAGTAAGGATGTTTTGGGGCAATATATTTGGAACAAATCCACTTAACGTGCAACTTTCTCCAATGAGCTCTAATTTTTTTTGTTTAGCCTGATAGATTTAAATATTTTAGAAATGTATATTGTAACTCTAGTTATCATTTTCAAGGATGTCAATTTTCCTTATCTTTGACTGTAGCGTGTCAAAACATTGAAGCATTCCTAAAGCTATATAAAATGGAAGAGACTGCCAAAACCTGCCCAACTACAAGAACATGCATGCTAGACTGAAACATGTTCAACACTAAGCGAAGAGAATCAGTTGGTAGCTCAGAAAGTCCATACGTTGGCATGCTGCAGATAGAAACAGTCGCCCAGCAGATGCACATCCCTCGCTTCAGGGCACCTACAGTGGTACAGACAGCTGCTGTCTATGAGTGTCTTGATTGTCGCACACAGACAACAAAATAGACAGCTTGTACAATGAATTGTCTGTTAGTCTGTCTGTATATAATTTAATTCATACGTCTGTCTTTGTAACTAATTTTGTTGCTTGTATGAAGAATGCATTGCGTATTAAGGGATATACATATAATATGCTTGAAGTTACAAAATCAGATTGATGAGTTTAAAAGAAATTAGCAGTAAACAAAAACTAACTAATTTTCTAACGAATGGGCCAAAGTCTGGACCCCACGGACAATTTGCTCAACCTATTCGTTCTTATCCTTGACCATTATCCCTTTGTTCATCTTCTCTCTCACTCTCCTACCATTCACTGCCACTACCAGGAGCACCATCGCCCGCAGCTGGAGGCCTGGCCTGCAGCAGAGGTGCCCCGGACGCGCCGCTCTAGCAGGACACGGGTCCTGAGGTCGGCGCCCCCAGCCACGCCGCCACCCACAGCTGCACCATCACCCGGAGCTTGCCACCGCCGCTGCGTCCTTGCGCTCTCTCCCTACTGCTGCGCGCCTTTGCTCTCTCTCTCTCTCTCTCTCGCGCTGTGCTCTTCATCATGCCTGTTCGTAGCTAAAAAGAAGCAGGCGGCTGGATGACTTGCCGACATCACCGTTTCCCCACCAAAATGAGTGCGCGGTGGAACATTTTTCAGGAGATCCAGTTGAGCCGTCGTCCGCAAGCAACGAGAAGTACAACGCGCGCCGGGCCGTCTACTCAATCTGGGAGCACGAGCTCACCCCGTCGTCTCGTGAGGCGACGACATGCTTCTCTCTGTTCATTAAAGAAAGGCCACGTCGGACGAATTTGCTTGGAAAGAGGTTTGTAGACGGCACATTTATGTGCGTTGTGGGTGCCCTCATGTGTAAACACATCGTCCACCACTCCTGCACTATGATCACAGAAGAGAATTCAATTCAATAGCAGCTGATAAATTGAAATGAACTGACAAAAAGGCATAACAATTCTCTGAAAGCAAGAATTGTTCTTGATTTTCCAAATGGTCTAGTGCAAAATTACAATTCCCAGTGCAGGTAGTTATTGGAAGCCTATGAAAATGCATTTAACAAGGTCCTCAGAAATCTGTTCCATGCCCTCTGCCAGGAAAAGGTACAGCATACAGTTCTTAAGAACAGACATCGGTATTCCTTTTCTACTACAGAACAGACCAATCATCAGTTCAAAACTTTTAAAAGTTTACTGATGAAATTTGGGCAAACCAAAATTCTGTGATAACGGCATTTCTTATCTTGGCTAGTTAGTGAAAAAAAAAAAACCGAGTATGTGACCACCTATTAATTGTGTTTGCTTCTTTGTGCTAAATCAATACTTTACTGTGACTCAATAACGTAGCAACATGTCCAATTCTGAATTAAATCAGCCAGTGCGCCCAAACATGAATGCTACTGCAAACTAAAAGTCTCAGTCCTAAAATCAGAAGCTCCATCAGTTAAGCAGGTGAACTGCATAGTGATTATATAAAATATAAAGTTCTATTCACCGGAAGGAAGCACTCGGGAATAAGCCGCAGCAGCACCTCCATTGCTTATCCGAATTGCCCTATTTGTAGGTTTAGATTAACTACTGTTTATCATACAATTTACTGGACTAGTACACCCAATCAAATCCGAAATAAACAGATTTACTGGATTAGTACACCCAATCCGAAATAGCTGCGTGTATGTACTATTTGTAGGTTTAGATTTCTCTTTTTCTTTTTATATGTACAAATATATTTTGCATCTCTAATTTTACATCTTGTACAAAATGTGCACTATCAATAAATTTTTTTGTTGGATTTATTCATGCATTTTTTTATGGTGCATCTCACCAGCGGTACGTATAGCACCCAAGTGTGATCCGCAGGGAGCACTTGATACTTGCTCGTCCCGTCCAAACTTTTGCTCCAGTTTATAATTAGTCTCTCGATTTTGTTACCAAGTACATTTAGTTCCTAATCTCTCAAAGCACAGTCTACTCCTACTCCCCAAGCTACAGCATACTCCCTCCGGTTTTGAATTGTTGACGTTTGATTATTTTTGAGTTACGTTTGACCATTCGTCTTAATCAAAATATTTTAAAAATTATCATAAACTTTGTTATAATAAGTTTCATCACTAAAGGAAATTATATTATAACTAATAATTCTGCATATTTAAGCTAATATTTTGAATAAGACGAACAGTTAAACATAACTCAAAAAGTCAACGGTGTCAACAATTTAAAACGGAGGGAGTAGTATATAACATCTCCATGCATGCAAGTTCCCTCATCTGATCCTCCTTTGCCAAAATTCAAATGAATGCGCCCTCTCTAACCATTGCACCCCGAGGGTCTTGGCAATTGCAAAAACTTGGTGATCCAGGCCAAAAATCCTTGCTTCTCATCATAACCCGCGACGACAGCAGAGTAGGAGGAGGTCAAAACGGCGGGGCGGCAGTGACTGCTAAAACTCTAGGGGCAGTGTTGGCCTGGTGAAGAATTGACACTTTTCTTGTTGTCTGAATAATATAAGTATATTCTCAACGTGTGTATATATATTATCATATAGAAGTCTACAGCAAGTTGATGCTCCGGAAAATCTGCAGGATGAAAAAACCAATAATTGATTAGGTCATGTTGCAAGAATATTAATAAGCTGAGGATAACCATAGAGATCGCCGTTCAAGTCTCCGCTGACGTTATTGGCGTTGTCACTAGAGCTCTCAACAGCATCCGAAGGCGTGCCACTTCCAAGCAATTTCCATCCCATGGCTATTATGATGATTGATGCACTACACCTAACTAATTTGACAAGTGACAACTAACCCACATGGAGTTGGTACAAATAACAACGCGAGTCGATCTCAAGTGAGACGGCTCCCAAGGTTAAATATGCTAGGTTTCGACCTGCAGAGTTCTACACTTTTCTTGTCGTCTCACTAAGTATTTACAAGTTCGGCAACACACACCACAAGTGAAATATTCATGGGAGAGCAGTTGCACGGTCAAAGTGCGAAAGAAGCAACAAGTCGATGCTCCGGAAAAGCTGCCTGAAAAAGAAACCAACAATTGACTAGGTCATGTTGCAGGAATATTGCTCGATCCACAGAGGTCGCCGTTCAAGTCTCCGCACGGTGCTGAGTGTCGACGTTGTCAACAGCACACGTACGTACGCGAGACTTTTCTGCTTGGCGCACATGGAATTTTGATTCCATGGCTATGGTTCACTTCACTGAACCTAACTAATTTGATAAGTTACAACCAATAAGGACTTGGTACAAATCACAACGCGAGTCCATCTGCTTAAGAGAGACGGCTCCCAAGGTTGAAGCTAGATTTCCACCTGCATAGAGTTCTACTACTACTGGTGTCCAAAAATGCCTTACAAGAGCTCGGCCTGTGCTATTCTCTTCGTGCTCCCGCTCGCCTTAGCTGCCGCCAATGAGTTTGTGTTCAACGGGTTCAACGGCACTACTGAATGGGCCATCGATGGCTCGGCAGCAATACTGCCCAACGGCATCCTTAGCCTTGCCCCCACAAACATCGACACCAGCAAAGTTCGCTCCATCTCCCGAAGCCACGCTTTCTATTCTTCTCCGTTCCAGATGCGTAACCTCACTGACGGCTCCATATTCTCCTTCTCGGCCACCTTCGCCTTTGTTATACTTCCTTCCAACCCATTTCCATACAGAAGATTCAGCACCGGAGATGGAATCGCCTTTGTCCTCGCCCCAGGCACCAGCTTCAGCACCGCACCGGCTAATTATGGCAGTGGTGCGTTCGGTCTTTTTAACCTCAGTGACAATGGCAATTCATCAAATCACCTCCTCTGCATTGAGCTAGATACCAATTACAATGAAGAGTTCGATGATATAGATGACAACCATGTTGGCATCGACGTCAACAGCATGAATTCTTCGAGGTCCTCTCCAGCCGGCTACTACACGGATGAGCCGTTCTCTGATTTGCACCCGGTGCGACTGTCCGGTGGCAAGGAGATGCAAGTCTGGATAGACTACGATCACAGGCTCATGCAGCTCAACGTCAGTCTGGCTCCGATCTCCAAGTCTAAGCCAAAGCACCCACTGTTAGCACAAAGGATCAATCTTTCTCAAGTATTCCTGGATCACATGTACGTTGGCTTCTCATCATCGTCGCAGTTTATCCATGGTTATTTCATCCTAGGCTGCAGCTTCAACGTGAACGCTAAAGCTACAACACTTGACTACTCCAAGCTGCCGAAAGTAAGCGCCACTCAACTTCTTGGCTTCGGGGTAATGGGGTCAGCACTCTCCAATGAATATTGTAGTCTTGAACATATTATATCTTCTTATTGCTCCAGCTGGGACATTCGTAATACTTGTGGCCATCATCCTTGCTGTCAGAAGATGCTGCAGGTACCGGGAGATTCGAGAGGACTGGGAGCTCGAATTCGGCCCCCATCGGTTCTCCTACAAAGATCTATTCCATGCGACCAATGGCTTTAAAGAAAAATTCTTGATTGGAGCAGGAGGATTCGGGAAGGTGTACAAAGGAGTGCTTCCATCATCAAAGTTGGAGGTTGCCGTGAAGGTCATGTCCCACGATTCAAAGCAAGGAATGAAAGAGTTCATCGCAGAAGTTGTAAGCATGGGCTCCCTTAGGCATCGCAACCTTGTTCAATTACTTGGCTACTGTCGTCGGAAAGGTGAACTGCTGCTAGTCTACGAGTACATGTCCAATGGCAGCCTTGATCAGCACTTATATAGCCAGGACAAGCCTTCCTTGGATTGGGCTCATAGGTTTGAGATCATCAAGGGTGTTGCATCAGGTCTCTTTTATCTGCATGAAGAATGGGAGCAGGTTGTTATACACCGAGATATCAAGGCAAGCAACGTGCTTCTTGATGAAGAGATGAACGGACAACTAGGTGACTTCGGTCTAGCTAGATTGCACGATCATGGTGTCGAAGCGCACACGACACGCATTGCAGGAACTAGAGGCTATATCTCCCCTGAACTAGCAAGGCTTGGAAAGGCCACTAAAGCAACTGATGTGTTTGCATTCGGCGCATTCATTCTAGAAGTTGCTTGCGGCAGGCGACCCATTGCAGCGAATTCTATTGGTGAACCTCTAGTCTTGGTGGATTTTGTGCTCAGGTTCTGGCAGCATGATTTGGTCGTTGGTATTATAGATCCTAGATTGAGTGGAGAATACGTGGAGGAGGAGGCAGAGCTGGTGCTGAAGCTTGGGCTACTCTGTTCGCACCCATCTCCGGTTGGCAGGCCGAGCATGAGGCTTATCATGCAGTATCTATGTGGAGACGTGCCGTTTCCAGAGATGCCAGATGTTTATCTGAACATCCGAAGCATCAACGAGCTACAAGTTGAAGGTGGCTTCAGTGACGAAGATGTGCAGTGTCCATCGGTGCAGACCAGTATAACTAGCCTCTCAGGAGGAAGGTGAAGCCGTCAGCAAGATCTAGATCTAATCGTGATTTTTTAGGATTAGAATGTGCAATTATAAGGGTCAGGGTTGAACTTGGCTACAAACATACCTGTATCACCACTCTATTTTATGGATGTCAATAATTTTCCTCCTTTTAGCCATCAGGGTGGATACTGTACTTCTCGAATATACTACGTACTCCAGTACTGTCATTGTAGCTGTGCAATCACGTCCCCTCACACCACAATTCATTGTCCAATTGTCACCTTGAACTTGTATGAAGTGGTTTGAAAGAATAGTCCACGGGAGAGCAGACACGGTCAACAAAACTCTGCAGCAACCTGCAATTGTTTTATACAGTTCACGACGTATACCATATGCCCATAACAAGGCAATAATGCAAGGTCACTGTCGATTGAAGAATCAAATTCTGATAATGACATGCTTGATGTTAAAGTGAAAGGTATGACCAACCACAGACGTTTTCATTCAGGTCTTCGGTCGCCCATTGCCATGTTGCTGTGTAGTAGTGTCTATTTCTCAACATCTAAAAAAAAGTATCTATTTATCAAATTAGAGAATGAGAGATTGCCATCAGAGAAGTGGGAAGAATATCACACACGATGCTTCAACAAGGATTAGAATATGCAATTAAGTTTCAGGGTAGAAACTTGGCTAAAAAACATACCTGTATCGCTGCTCAATGTTTTATGGATTTCAGTAATGTCTCCTCCTTTAAGCTATCACGGTCCCTTGACACTTGACTTGTTTGAATGAATAGTCCACTGGAGAGCAGCCACAGTCAACGAAACTCTTCTTCAATCGGCGACTTTTCTATGCAGTTCACAACGTATCATAAGTCCATAACAAGCCAGTAATGAAAAAGGCCAGCTGTCGCTTGAAGAAATCAAATTTTGATAATGACATGCTTCATATTAAAGTGAAAGTTACGATCAACCACAGATGCCGTTCAGGTCTCAGTCGCCCCATTGCTGTGTTGCTGTGTAGCAGCTATTTCTCTAGGTCAAGAATAAGATTGCCATCATGGAAGTGGAAGAAAATCACACACGATTACTTTGCACTGCTGCTAAATATTTTCCATTTCAAGATGCCATATGCAAATTGGCAGCTCATATGAACCTGAAACCACAAGCGCTGACTTGCAAAATCTCAGAGGCCATACATCCTATCCATCTAATTTGCATTTCCGTGGTACAACCCTTTAAAGATTTCAGTCACCTTTGGCATTAACTGAAAGTCAAATCTTAATATTAGTCTCCTCCTATTGCTTCCCTTGGTCAAATGTTAAAGGATTACAAACTACATCTAGAGTCCAAAAATCTTAATTTACCATGCTCTTTTTACTAGGGGGACAAACTGGGCAGCAAGCAAAGGTACCATGTACTAACTGCAATATCCAAATATCAACTGACAAGCATGGTCACCGAGGCGTTTCAACGGGATATAGAGTTCAGAAGCATCCATATTCAAGAAGCTCCCTGATATCTGGTCTTCCAGCCATGTAGTCTTCATCACTTGCATCTAGTAGGAGCTACATGTAATTCTGTCCAAAATGGACCAGAGAAAATCACTTCAGAGCACTGGTATTGGATTTCACCGACACTTGAAAAGATCAAAATCTTGGTCAGTGCAATGAATTAACAGATCAACCCATTCGCATAATCATAAGGCAGGTTATCATTTCGTGTTTGACAAAGCACGTTTATTTTCCCCTGCTTCGACTGTCACATGTCAAACTACAAATGAAGCTTCATATTATGGAGGAATGACTACCAAAAACTGCCCAACTACAAGACCATGCAAAACTGAATACAGCGGCTGCCAATAGAAACCTTAAGAATCTCAAAGTAAGATAATCAATTGGCAGCTAAGAAAGTCCATACATTGGCATGATTTAGCTGGAAAGAGTAGCATCGCAGGTTCACTTTCCTCGCCCCATGTGATGCAAACACATTGCCCGACACTCCTGCCATACAGATTTCAGAAGAGAACTAAACCCAATAGCAACCATTAAACTGAAATGAACTGAGAAAAAGCCATAACAATTCTTTGAAAGCTGCAAGCATGGTTCCTGGTTTTCTAATTGGTCAAAGTGCATAACTAAATTACCCAGTGCAGGTAAATCTTGAAGAGCTCTGAAAAGGCACTCAAGAAGGTCCTCATAAATAAGGTCCATGCCCTCCGACCAGGGCAAAGGTACATGACACAGTTCTTAAGAACAGAAATCGGTATTTCCATTTCTACAACAGAAAAGACCAATCATCAGTTCTAAGTTTTCAAGTAGTTATTACTGAAAGTCGGCCATACTTCAAAATATGCTGATTCTGCTATTTTCTAAGTTCGTTGGTTGGTTAGTAAATCCGAGTATGTGGCCATTTATTAAGCAATGTTTGCATCTTTGTGCTAAATCAGCACTTTGCTGTGACTCCAATAACGTAGCTGCACGCCCATCAATTCAGCAGTTTATGTGCATTTCATACTCGCTACATATTTGTATTCTTCACGTTAGGACAAACAAATTATCGACAAGAATAAAAAACCGGAGGCAGTACAATTTAATGGGCCACTACATCCAAATCTGAAATCTGAACTCCACTGCAAACTAGAAGTCTCAGGCCTGATCTCCACCAGTTAAGAAGGTGAAATGTAGTAGCTGTAAATAAAGTTCTATTCACCGGAAGGAGGGATGTGCCGTCGGAACGGACAGGCGGCGTTGGTGTCCGACCGGATCACCGCCGGCATCGAGTTGAGTGGTGGGCCGCGGAGAATGGCTGCTGAAGACCGCAGCACCTCCTCCTAGGACCCTCCTGGCGTAGGCTGCTACAATTTTGGAGCCGGAGAACGCCAACACGGGACCAAGTGCTGAGCCCGGTGAGGCGGCGAGCGGCGGGCGCGGTGGTGCGGCGACGCCGGGAAGCGAGCGAGACAGCGATGAGTGCTGAAGTAGAACCGGATTCCCAAGATGCGTGTGTAAATTGTGGAATGTAGGCCTACCAGCCCATGTCAGGTTGGGCCTCTTCAGGAGAATTGGTCTGGATCAACTATTTAAACAATGGCCCAATTAGGAGTATGATGGGCCTATTATTCTGGCTGGAACGAAAAATAGAGAACCTAAAAAGATCACATTGTTCTCAAAAAAAAAAAAAAAAAGAAGAAGATCGCATGCTCCCCTGCACCATCAAGAGGTGCCTGACGTAGGTTCAAAAATAAAAATAAAAAGGTGCCTGACGTAAGGAGAGGCGCTCTCCTCTCTCGATGGTCAGCCATTCTTACCAAGAGGTTATTCAAGAGTAAATACATTGAATATAACATGACATGATGGTAAACGTGTTACTCACTCTGATATTGAATATATGTCTATCTATACTTTCTTAAAATGGTATAAATTAACATAAATCTGTCAATAATACCAATGACCAATGCACCCGTTTTCTTTGTTCTTTTATGTCTATCCCTATTAAAATGCACCCTATTTGATGCTTCACGTCAACCTTAACTATAGTGGTTCCAAAAAAAAACCCCTTAACTATAGCAACTGCCATGTAATTAAAAGCCCGTTGGGCATGGCTTATGCCTAATGCTATAGTGTTTTTACTTGGCTACAGGGACATATGAGCACTGCACAATGTTTCTACTATAGCTTGCTTCACTCTCTTCCCTCCCTCATATAAGAACTGCACCAAAAAAATGTTGTAAGTACTACTTAGATGAAGTTCCATAAGGTTCAAACCCCAGATTACTACAAGATAAAAAGGTTTCCCAAGGTCCCATCCCTAAAAAAAAAAGTTTCCGAAGGTCCCATCTGCCGTCACCAGAAACAAACGAAGCACGGTAACCAAGCATGGACATGGATATTGACCGGTAATATATCAATCCTCTCGGGTTTGAATGAAAAAAAAAACACCTAGCGGAGTCCGCATCATATCATCTAGTAATTATTGCTGTTTGCATACATCTTCCACCGTAGGTGTTGGGATATCCTCATTTGCTTGATTAAATAAACTCGTTTTTATCAAAAACAAAATTGAAATCACTGTCCCTGTGGGGTCTCTCAGTGAAACAGACCGCTATAGACTGCGGCGTCAACGTGTGCAATCATCAAACCTCAAGTAGTTTTCCATTTTCCAATGTCACCAGTTCATCACTTGAAAACTACACAAGTATAAAAGAGAAAATGAGAGGGGAAATCTTTATAACTTTTTCCTACTGCAGTAAAGGAAATATTCTGGATATATTACAGAAGGTACATGTAATAAATAGTCTCAATGTCCCATCTCTTTATTCAATAATAAAGTAAAAAAAACTCGAACCGCCGGGGGAAGCCCCCTTGACGGCATTTTGCTAAGAAGAAGACCTTCTCACACAGCTCGAGAAAACTCCTGAACCCCCTCCCCGATCATACACAAGGACTCAGCTGGCCGTGTGAGCTGGGCGTGAGTCTTTACCTAACGCTTTGATTCAGTAAGGCGAGGGGATTTTTTTGGCTGCACTGCAGCAGAGCAACAGTGCGGGTGCGGGATCAGGGATCGAACCCCTGACCGGTGGGCTGCCAACCCAGCGCCTTCACCACCAGGCCACATGCCTGTCCGCAATAATAAAGTCATATGAAGCAATAATGGAGAATCGGCAAGCAGGTGAAACATATATAAGTCTATGTCACGACGTATTTGTTCATATTCTGGAGGTCGCTACAAAAGGAGATTCACCGGAATGCAATGACTAAAGTCTGCTGTAATAGTGGCTATGAATATCTTTGCTAAGTATGAGTCGCCGTGTGTAGCCATCAAACTGTAAGTAAGCTAAAGTTTGCCGTTTTATTGCATCTCCAAAAGACCGTAACATCTGCTACTGACTGCAGAAGCTGAGAAGAAGGTCCTCCCCCTTTCTGAAGACCGTAACATCACGCTCGAAAGAGTTCCTGTAAAAATGTTTTCATCTTAATTACCGTCACTGTAGCGATCATCTGCCATGCCGTTCAAGACACGGTCAATTGTGAAGAGCTTAAGCTTGCTCCGAGCCCCCGAGACTCAAGCGAACAGGACAGATATCTGCTGCATCAGGGAATTTAGGTAAACACCGTTAAACTCGATGCACAAATGAACAAGCGAAACAACATCGAAAAATTTATACAATTTCCGCTGATACATTTAGCTAATACCGTGACGACTGCTGTACGAAAATGGTACAATGCATGTTCCCCTACTCTCATTCTCCTGTACGTTCATGCAACAAGCGTGGAATATTTTCTTCAGAAAGCGTGTCTGAACTGATTCAATTGGCAACCGATATTACGTCTTCACAGGTCAAGGACGGGCGTCTGCTGAATTTTAAAATGGGGCATTTGTGTTTTTACCATCACTTTGAACTCTAATTCTGATTTTACCCTCACTTTTTTGATTTTGTGATTTTACCCCTGGTTTTTCAACATGAAGTCAGATCTTACCCTCAGTAGAGGTAAAATCAGAATAATTCTATTGCGATTTTACCCCAGTAGGGGTCAACTCTGGCTTCAGGTTAAAAAAACAGGGGTAAAATCACAAAGTCAAAAAAGTGAGGGTAAAATCACAATTAAAGTTCAGAGTGAGAGTAAAAACATAATTGTCCCTTTTAAAATATAAGACCAGAGCAAAAAGTCTCAAGATCATATCCGCTTGATCAAATCTCAAAGCTTGTCTTATCTTTCAACCATACATGGCGCTTAAACTAGTCATGGAGTCTTCAGTTCCAGTTCCCTTTCTACAGGTCCACCGTGACATAACTACTCTTTCTTGCTCTTGCAGTCCTTTATGTACTGCAACCGCGTCGGGAGCAATCAAAATAGTCCAACATGAAGCAATCATTTTCCCAAAGGAAATTACTTTAGTTGGACAAAGTTCTTTTGTTTCCGTGGTAGGTTAAGAGACGACAAACCCACGATCAGATAAACTAAAAATATCAGAATATTTTATCTACACGGTTGATATCTGATATGTAAGGTTTTGGCCTTGTTGTCCTACGTCATTTATTTCTGTAAGCTTCAACTAACTAAGAAAATGATGCACAGGCAAACAAGCCAAAAGCAACAGGACAGAAAAAATCAGAGACAGTTCTTGGCATGTAGTAACAACATCGTATATTCGCTGATAATTAAGTCATGGACGACCGCATGTGTTAAACGAGACACCAGGACTACGGCATCCACTAGTGCTACTTGTCCGGGAGGGTAGAACGCGACCTAAACAACAGTATACAAAACGGCGCGAGGCTTAGATCATGAATAGCTAGCTGGTGACTCGCATTATTATCTTTAGTTGAGTTCTTATACAGTCCAGATACGATGGAGCAGCATATATGTGCAAACATTATCAATACAGGGGTTGAGAGATATCCTCATTTGGTGGAATGCGTTTCTTTTTATTTAAAAGTAGCATCTAGTCGAATTTACCACCTCCATCCTTGTGGGGTCTCAAGTGAAATTGACCGCTAGACTACGGCGTCAACGGGGCAACCATCAAACCTTTAGTAAGCTAGTTACACCGTCTCACATCCCAAAAACTACATAGGGCTAATAGCGTGCAAAATGAAAAGAAAGTTTGATATTATGATTATCATTTTAGGTTTAGTCAGAATCAATTATTGGTAATCATATTTTAAATAGGAAACACTATATTTGCAATAATTGGTACATTGCTTCGTATCTGATAATAATATTGATAAAATATATTATTTTAAATAGGAAACGCTATATTTGCGATAAGTGGTTTCAAGTCATGTATTTACACTTTACATTGTCATCTTTATGATTTTTTCTTCATTGACAATCAAAACTAAAATGGTTTAACTTAAAAAAATACTTATCTTGAGATAGAGTTAGTACATATGGTACACAATAAAAACTCCCAAGGTCCAATCTCTTTATTCAAAAATAAAATTGAATGG
Source organism: Eragrostis curvula (assembly GCA_007726485.1). NCBI lineage: Eukaryota > Viridiplantae > Streptophyta > Magnoliopsida > Poales > Poaceae > Eragrostis > Eragrostis curvula. Next base: position 43,445,955 of record CM017442.1, on the reverse strand, counting down.
AGCATGATCGGTTAGCAGGCGAAGCATAAGTCTTTGTCCCGGTTGGTCCCATGTGGAACAGAGAGCGGGACTATGGATTCAACGGATAGTCATCTCCAAAGACTGACTGCACGTCTACTACAACTGACTGCAGAAGCTGCCATTTAGTGATCATCAAAAAACCCTAAGCTGCACGTCTACACAGGATCTCGCTTTCGTATAGTAACATTCGAAAGAGAGTTGCTGTAATTTCTTTTTCATCTCAGGCGCGCAATTCACAGTCACTGTTTTAACATCTGACATGCCGTTCTAGACACGGTCCATTGTGAAGTGCTGAAGGGCTGCCCCGAGAGACGGTGCATCAGGGAATTTAGATACCTGAAACACAGTCAAACTCGATGCCCAAATGAACAAGCGAAATAACATCGAATTTATATATACCATTTCCGGTAACACACGAACGTATGTTCCGTCCATCTCATCCCCTTGTGTGTGAAAAATCATACACGCGGCACACGTGGAAATTTTTCATCAGTGAGCGCGTCTGAACATGACACAATTCGCAAGGTATATTGATGCATTCACAGGACAAGGACGGGCAACTTTTGACTGTGAGGATATATAAGACCAGATGCAAAAAGTCTATAGACCATATCCTTTGATCAATTCTCAAATATCAAAGCTTGTCGCATCTACCAGCCATGCGTGGAGCATATAGACTGTCATGGAGTCTCCAGTTCAAATTCCGCTTCCTATAGGTCCACCGTGGCATAGCGTCTCTTTCTTTGTTCTTACTGTTTTTTTATACTTTGACTGTAACCATTCGTCAGGAGCAATCAATATAGTACGTCGGTACATCGGACATCAAGCAATCAGTTTTCTATAAGGGAATTAGTTGAATTGAACAAAAATTTCCACTAGGCAAAGAAATTGGAGAAAACAAATAATCTTTGGTTTAATAGTAGGTTAAGTGACAACAAATCCTGGATATAAACTAAAAATCCAGAATATTTTTTGTACCCAATTGGTATTTTGATACACAAGGCTTGTCCTTATTTTCCTACGTCATCTCTTTCTGTATGCTTCAACTGCCCAAGGAAAATGATACACAGGCAAAAAGCCAAAAATAACAAGACAATACTAATAAAAAGACAGTTCTTGGCATGTAATCAGTCATTACATCTTATATCCTGTGATAATTCAGACAAACTATGAATGAAGTTTTTTTGCTTTTGCTGCAATATCTTGGATGCTATGGAAAAAAAAGAAATAAGATGGCAATAGGAAAACACTTTCCGAGAAAAGCAACTGAAATCCTTTTCAACATTCTGAAATTTATGCAGAGCTGGAGTATCCTGTTGCACAAGTCGGATAAAGAGAAGCTAGAAGAACTAACGAGGAAGCTGAAGGACTGGTTTTCAAACTTCTCGAAGCAAAGCAGGGAGACAAGACAAGAAGAGTCTACTTCTGATCTTTTGGGATGTTGTAGTTTCTTAAGATACTGCACGCTCTTTCTAACCTGCAGGGGATCTTCACCTCCAGTTTCATAAAAAAAAAGATACTGCACGCTCTTCTTTTGTCGCTTTTTTTTTTCCTTTTTCGAACTGTAATGGTTCGCTGGAAACCCCAGCTGAAGTGTGTAGCGAACCTTATTTTGTTTTTCAAAAGCACGAGTAAAATCCCTAGATTAAGAAAAGAAGATAATTCAGACAACGACCACATGTGTTAAGCGAGACACGACGACTACGGCATCCACTGGTGCAAGTTGTCGGTCATCTATCGATCTAGATACTACTTGTAGATTACAAGTTGCTCTGGCAGACCAATTGCTGTAAGTTTACAATTAACAATCAAGTACTTGACAGGGAGGGTAGAACACGACCTAAACGACAGTATACAATACGGCCTAGCTAGATTGATAGCTGGTGAACTCGCATCTTTCGTTGGATTCTTTCAGTCCAGACACGATGGAGCAGCATGTTCCGGTGTCCTTCCTTCTCCTCCTCCTCCTTAGTAGCCTCTACCTTCCATGCTTCTGTGCCGCCGCCAACGAGCCCTTCGTCTTCTCCGGCTTCGGCGATGCCGGTGCCAGCAGCAACCTTACCCTCGACGGCGTGGCCACGGTCACATCTGGAGGACTCCTTGAGCTGACGAACAACGGGGAGAACATCAAAGGCCACGCGTTCTTCCGGACCCCGTTTCAGTTCAAGGAGTCTTCCAATGGCACGGCACAGTCCTTCTCCGCCACCTTCGTCTTCGCCATCAACTCCAGCTACACCATCAGTACCGACGGCATGGCGTTCCTCATCTCCCCGACGACAAATTTTTCGGACGCGGGGTTGGCCCAGTACCTGAGCAAAATATAAGACATGAGCAAAATTTCTCAAGATCATATCCGTTGATCAAATCTCAAATCTCAAAGCTTGTCTTATCTTTCAACCATGCATGGCGCTTAATCTAGTCATGGAGTCTTCAGTTCAAATTCTGCATTTTATAGGTCCACCGTGACAAAACTACTCTTCCTTGCTCTTACAGTCTTTTATATACTGCGGCCCCCTTTGGAACGTGGGATTTTTTTCCTATTCCTGCGTTTTTCCTATCAACAGTCAACTGATTCCTGTGAAATTCCTGTACAATTCCTGTGAAAATCCTGCGTTTCAAAGGGGGCCTGCAACATTCGTCAGCAGCAACCAAAATAGTGCAACATGAAGCATTGAAGCAACAATTTTTTCCCAAAGGAAATTACTTGAGTTGGACAGAATTCTTTTGTTTCAGTGGTAGGTTAAGAGACGACAAACCCCAGATCAGATAAACTAAAAACATCAGAATATTTTATATATACAGTTGATATCTGATAGGTAAATATTTGGCCTTATTTGCCTACGTCATTTATTTCTGTAAGCTTCAACTAACCAAGAAAATGATGTACAGACAAACAAGCCAAAAGCAACAGGACAGAACAAATCAAAAGACAGTTTTGGCATGTAACTACATCTTATATTCGCTGATAATTTAAGTCATGGACGACTGCATGAGTTAAACGAGACACCAGGACTACGGCATCAACTAGTGCTACTTGTTAGAGAGGGTAGAACGCGACCTAAACAACAGTATATAATACGGCGCGCGGCGTAGATGAACAGGTAGCTGGTGATTCGCATTAGGCCATTCTCAATGGCTCTTTCATTTGCTATTAATTACATGCCATATCATAAAAAATGATGACATGGCAAGAAATTTACTATAAAAGAGAGGGGATCCTTTCATCCTCATGAAATGATGTGGACGCTACTTCCAAGATGATGAAAGCCAAAAGAAAGTGGATTGAGAGTCTTTCCTTTCATCTCAGAGGACCTTAACCAACAAATGAATGTCACATAGCAATAATTTAATGTTCTGCCAAGCCTATGAAACTGTGAAATGAAATTGTGCATTGAGAGATGCACTTTCATTTTACTGAATAAGACCATAAATTTAATGTGTCACTCTTGAAAACCATGAGATGAAAGTTTGCATTGAAACCGGCCTTATTATCTTTAGTTGAGTTCTTATCTAGTCCAGACACGATGGAGCAGTATGCGCAAACATCATCAATGGGCATTGACTGACCAGTACCATATCGACATTTACGTTTGGAGTACAATTCCATCCGACATGACCTCGTCACGTGAGATCAGTTGAGGGATCAATCTGCCCTGGATAAATGGCTTGTGGAACAGCGGAAGTAGTACGCTGAATGGACTGGCTGACGGACGACGCGGTCTCGCCTTGCAATCCATCCAAACACAGGGTAGCTTCGTTTTCTTTTGGGCCGTATTTAGACCACCTCGAGTTTGAATAGAATGAGCATTCCTCATGGACTGCATCATGAAGCGGTAACTATTTTTTTTCCACCAAATGACATATTTCTCACCGAATGCAGGGGTTGAGAAATATCCTTATTTGGTGGAATGCGTTTCTTTTTTTAATATCTAAAAGTAGCATCTAGTAGAATTTACCATCGCCATCACCATCCTTGTGGCCTGTGGGGTATCAAGTGAAATTGACCGCTAGATATTACGGCGTTAACGGGCAACCATCAAACCTTTAGAGTAAGCTAGTTACACCGTCTCACATCCCATAAACTACATAAGGCTAATATATACTCCCTCTGTTTTTAATTATATGACACGGTTGACTTTTTTGTTGAACTTTGACCAACAATATATACAAAATAATTAATTTCTCAATGAGAAATGTATATTGTTGGATCTATCATCAAAATTACCTTAAGATTAACTTATACATTTAGTTATTTGTATAAATATTTATGAATAAAATGAATGGTCAAAGTAACAGAAAAAATCAACGACGTCATATAATTAAAAGCGGAGGGAGTAGCGTCAAAGGAAAAGAATAGATTATGATTATCATTTCTAGGTTTACTCGGAATCAATACTTTTTTGTATCTGACAATAATATTGATAAAACAAATTATTTTAAATAGGAAGCACTATATATATATTTGCGAAAATTGGTTTCAGTTCATTTATTTACACTTTACATTGTCATCTTTGTGAATTTTTCTTCATTGACAATCAAAACTAAAAGGTTTAACTTTGTGATGACCCTTAGAGAGATCGCGGCGTGAGCACAAGCACAGGGCGTCGTCGCGAGCAGGACGATCGACAGCAATCAAACGCAACACGAAAGTGGCACGCGATTAGTTTCTTACTTTTTTGACAAGTCTCCCAGATACAGCATCTCGGTATATATGACCGGTCCACACACACACGCTTACAAGCTGGACCCACGGGTCAGCTGAACAAATAATCCCGCGCACTGCGCAAATGAGTTTCCCGCGCAAGTATCGGATGCGCCTTCCGCCATCTTCAATGGGAAGCGTCTTCTCGTTCTACGTCTTCACCCCTGTTCCTCGTCAGGTGTTGCTGTAGTTGTCCCGGGACTGACAAACTTTTACCAAATTTAAAAAATACTTATCCTGAGATAGAGTTAGTACATATGGTACACAATAAAAACTCTCAAGGACCAATCTCTTTATTCAAAATTGAAATTAAACGTAGCATGATCGGCTAGCAGGTGAATCTAGCATAAGTCTTTGTCCCGGTTGGCCCCATGTGAAATAGATAGCGGGACAATGGCGTCAACAGTTAGTCATCTCCGAAAGACTGACTGCACGTCGACTATACTGACTGCAGAAGCTAAGAACAAGGTCCGTGCCATTCTGTGATCATCTATAAGGGACCTCGCTTTCGTATAGTCACTTTCGAAAGAGAGCTGCTCTATAATTTCTTTTTCTCTTGGGCGCCCAATTCACAGTGGTATTTAACATTTGCCATGCCGTTCAAGACACACAGTCCATTGTGCAGTGCTGAAGGCTGCCCCAAGACACGGTGCATCAGGGAATTCAAGTTCCTGAAACACAGTGTCAAACTCGATGCCCAAACGAACAAGAGAAATAACAACGAATTTATATATATCACTTCCGGTATCACACGCACGTATATGTTCCGTCTCATCCCCTTGTGTGTGAAAAATCATACGCACGGCACACGTGTAAATTTATTATCAGTGAGCGTGTCTGAACATGACACAATTCGCAAGACAAGGACGGGTGACTGCTGACCGTAAGAATACATAAGGCCAAATGCAAAAAGTCTAAGGACCATATCCTTTGATCAATTCTCAAATCTCAAAGCTTGTCGCATCTACCAGCCATGCATGGCACCTACACTGTCATTGAGTCTCCATTTCAAATTATGCCTCCTATCGTCTCTGCTCTTACAGTTTTTTATACTCTGACTGCAACCATTCATCATGAGCAATCAGCATAGTCGGACATCAAGCAACCAGTTTTCTAAAGAAATTAGTTTAACTGAACAAATATTCGTTTTTGAATAGTAGGTTAATTAAGAAGATTGGAGAAAAAAATCTTTGTTTTAACAGTAGGTTAAGCGCCGACTGATCCTAGATCAGGAAAACTTTTAAAAAATGAATATTTATATATTCAATTTGTATTTTGATACGTAAGCCTTGGCCTCATTTACCTACGTCATCTTTCTGTAATCTTAAACTTTGTTTTTTTGCGGGTACTGTAATCTTAAACTGCCCAAGGAAAATGATATACACAGGAAAAATGCCGAAGAGAACAAGACAGTACTAATCAAAAGACAGTTCTTGTCAATTACATCTTATATTCGGTGATAATTCAGACAAGGACCACATGTGTTAAGCGAAACACGACGACCACGGCATCCACTGGTGCAAGTGGTCGGTCATCTATCTATCTAGATACTACTTGTAGATTACAAGTTGCTCTGGCGGACCAATAGCTGTAAGTATACAAGTGACAATTAAGTATTTACTTGACAGCAAGGGTAGAGTACGACCCAAACGATAGTTTACAATAAGGCCTAGCTAGATGAAAAGCTAGCTGGTGAGCCCGCATCTTTGGTTGGATTCGTACAGTCCAGACACGATGGAGCAGCATCTTCCGTTGTCCTTCCTTCTGCTCCTCTTCCTAATTAGCCTCTACCTTCCAGACTACTGTGCCGCCGCCAACGAGCCCTTCGTCTTCTCCGGCTTCGGCGGCGCCGGTGCCGGCAACCTTACCCTCGACGGCGCGGCCACGGTCACTTCCGAAGGACTCCTTGAGCTGACCGGTGACGGGGCTAACGTCAAAGGCCACGCGTTCTTCCGTACCCCGTTTCTTTTCAAGGAGTCTTCCAATGGCACGGCGCCGTCCTTCTCGGCCATCTTCGTCTTCGCCATCATCTCCAGCTACACCATCAGTACCGACGGCATGGCGTTCCTCATCTCCCCGACGACGAATTTTTCGGACGCGGGGTTGGCCCAGTACCTGGGCTTCCTCAACGGCGCCGCGATGAACCACACCTTCGCCGTCGAGCTCGACACCGTGCAGAACACTGAGCTGCAGGACATCGACCAAAACCATGTGGGCATCGACATCGCCAAGATGTTCTCCCTGAAGTCTCACGCTGCTGGATTCTACGACGGCAAGGACGGTACGTTCAATAACTTGAGCCTTGGTAGCGGTGTGGCTATGCAAGTTTGGGTGGACTATGATGGGAAGGCCAAACAGGTCGACGTTACTTTGGCTCCCATGGGAATGGACAAACCTTCAAAGCCGTTGCTCTCCACCATTTCTGATCTCTCATCTCTGCTCGGAGATGAAGCATATGTTGGCTTCTCTGCTGGGACTGGACCCCTCCCGTCAAAGCACTGCGTACTCGCTTGGAGCTTCGCCGTGAACGGTGCTGCTCCACCCATTGATTACAGCAAGCTGCCAAAGCTGCCTAATTCAGGCCACAAGACTCTGTCGAAGGTCATGAAGATTGTATTGGCGGTAGCAGCCGTAGCTTTAATCCTGGGGACCGGTATTTTAATCATTTTATGGGTCCAGAGGGAGGCATATGCTGAATTGAAAGAAGATTGGGAGGTCGAGTTCGGGCCGCACAGGTTCCCCTATAAGGATTTGGTCTACGCGACAGAAGGATTCAAGAACAAGAACATACTCGGTGTAGGCGGTTTCGGCAAGGTGTACAAAGGGGTGCTTCCCAAGTCCAAACAGGAGGTTGCAGTGAAGAAGGTGTCCCATGATTCAAGCCAGGGGATCAAGGAGTTCATCTCTGAAGTGGTAAGCATCGGCCACCTCCGACACCGCAACCTCGTGCAGTTACTCGGCTACTGTCGAAGGAAGGGGGAACTGCTTTTGGTGTACGACTTCATGGCAAATGGAAGCCTGGACAAGTATCTGTACGGTGAAGAGGACAAGCCGGTACTAGACTGGGCTCAGAGGTTTCAGATCATCAAAGATGTGGCCTCCGGCTTGTTCTACCTCCATGAGAAGTGGGAGCAGGTTGTCATCCACCGAGACATCAAAGCAAGCAATGTGCTCCTCGACCGGGGGATGAACGCGCACCTCGGCGATTTCGGCCTTGCAAGGTTGTACGACCATGGCACCAACCTGCAGACCACACATGTGGTTGGCACCATGGGGTACATAGCCCCAGAGCTTGCCAGGTCAGGCAAGGCGTCGCCTCTCACAGATGTCTTCGCCTTTGGCACCTTCCTTCTCGAGGTCACCTGCGGCCGGCAGGCGGTTATCAACACCGTGCAGCACGGCCGGAAGTTGCTGGTGGACAGGGTGCTCGAGTATTGGCACAGAGGAGCGCTCTTGGAGACGGTGGATCTCAAGATGCAGGGCAATTACAATCCTGACGAGGCACGCCTGGTGCTCTCGCTTGGGCTGATGTGCTCGCACCCGTTCCCAAGTGCCAGGCCTACCATGCGGCAGGTCATGCAGTACCTTGACGGTGATGCGCCGCTGCCGGAGCTGACGCCGGCGAACTTGAGCTTGCTGAGCATGATGCAGAGTGAAGGGTTGTCGTTTGACCAGTCTGTTCTTCAGTATCCTTGGTCTGGGACAAGTATGGGTACCATGACACCGGACATCTCAGTCGGAAGATGATGATGATGCTTGTAAATTTTTAGCTACTAGTGTTCTTGGGTGTGGTATGGAGAGTTATTTGTAGTAATTGTTAGCTACTATAGTCTCACTGGTAAATCCACATGAATGGTTCAAATTGTAAATCCTTATTGGAAAATATTTTATTATTAGCTTTGCCATGTGTAAGTTGCTTTGGTACTTTGTCAAACCAATTTTCATTGCCACTGGTTTACTAGCCACAGTAATTAACAATCAGTGAGTGGACATGCAACCTTGACAAGTCAAAGCCAACTTAATCACCAGCAGCAATAGTAGCGCCCGCTCCGCCCGAGAATCCTGTTAATAGCCGAGCAACGTCTAGGGGATCGGAAACTCTGTCAGCTTGCCGCTGCCGGTGCTGTCCTCTATCGAAGCATCTCCGCAGAGAACATGGCCAGCGCCAACCATTCCATGTTCAGAGATCCACCAACTGCGCACCGCGAGTCGTGCTCCTATGCAAAATCCTCCGCAGCACATGCTTTGAGTGTACGCGCAACTCGTCAAGCACAGCTCATCTTCACGTGAAGCTCGTATCATATAAGATTATCTGTGCGTTCGGCGCACCCCCTCTAAAATTTAGAGGATGTCACATCAAAAAGAATCTGGTTACTTAGAAACATTAAATAAAATTTAATGACAAAACTTTTTTGACAGATGAATGCTCATTTCGAGACGAATTTAATGAGCCTAATTAATCTTTGTTTTGGTACAGTGATGCTACAGTAATGCTACAGTAACTATCATCTAATCATGGCTTAATTATCCTCATTAGTGCTTTGAGTGTACGCCCTATGGGGATGTTCGTTGCATGGGGTCTAAACTTTAGAGGGGTCTAAACTCCCCCATATTTACTCCCGGCGGCTCCCACGCTCTTACGGTTCAAAATTCACTGTTTAGAATTCGCTGTCCGGCCTATGGCTGTCGATTTCGTCGCTGGGCTTGATCCAGCCGTGCATTCCCATACCAGCGACTAGTGTTGGGACTCGGGTCGTGCTCGGCACGGGCCCGTCGTACTTCTCGTGCCATTCCGTGCGGTGCCGTGGCGGCCCGTCGGGCCGCGTCGTGCCGTGCCGGTCGGCCCGACATGGTGAAAATGCAGCCCGAGCACGGCACGGGACACGGCGGGCCATTGTCGGGACGTGCCAAGCATGGACACGACTCGGTTTCAGTAGAAGCGTCTTTCAAGAGTACGTTTTCATTGTAGAGAAGGCATATTTTTGTTGTCTAAAGTGATTCCTTTTATAGTGTTACATGGATAAAGTAATTTCAAAAAATCTACCAAAATTACAATAGCTTATGACAGATATGTTACATGTGTATATCAAATTTTAGTTCCAAAATCATCATACTTTGAGTGTAAAAAAACAAAGGAAAAGTGAGTTTTTGCAATTTTTATCTCCAAAAATATATTGAATTTTCAACTCAGTTTTGGTGTGGAGCTGTTCCAAGTCAATACCAACCTCTACAATTTCTGTGGAATTTTGTTCAACAATGTTTGCATGAATGTGTGTTCAAAATTTACTAAACAATATAGAAGTTTTAAACTTTTGAGACAAATGAGGAGCAATTCAAACTTTACACGAGTGTAAGTGCCACAAAAAAATTTGTACCAAATTCCTATGTGTAGAGATGTAATAGTTGTACATCACACAAAAAATTACTTAAAAATTCAAATTGGTTGGAGATTAACAGAAAAGTGAAGACAATGGTGAATAGTGACCATTAGTGTATTGATTTATCAGTACAAAATTGAACTAGAGTAGTTTGCATACAAAGATTCCACATGATAGAGATGATTTTTTTGAAGATTATAGAAAAAAGAATTATCATATTTGGACCACATATGTAAAATCTGTACAAGTTTGTCTTTTGAAATACGAATCAAAATAACAAAAATAACGTTGGCTAAATTTAGCTAAAGCTGTTTTCTGTACTAGTGAAAGAACTTGACAAGAACACACTATCGGGCTAAATCCGGGCTGTCGGGCCTTCTTGGGGCAGTGCCAGCCCGAGCATGGCCCATGTAACAGTGCCATGTCGTGCCGACCGATGTGCCAAAAACCCGGCACGGCACGAAACCCCATCGGGCCGGGCCGTGCCACATGTCGTGCCAAACCATTCGGGCCACAACCCACATGAATTTGGCCCGGCCTAAGTCCCAGGACTACCTGTGACCCTGGCACCCTTTCTCGCTCGAACCTTCCTGATTCTTCTTCTGCCAGTCGATCCAGAAAAAAAAAAGCCCCTCACTCACTTGCAACGGCGGTGCTCCAGCAACGTGGCACTGCCAGAGCATCAGAACGCCTTTCAGCGGTACAAGAGCATTAGGAGACGCTGGACAAGGTCCACCAAAGCTCATCCCGGCCTGATCTTGCCCCAGGTTTGCCACCACTCCCCTTCACTTGCTATCTCCATTCCTGCCCCCATCCTGCCATCTCGATCAGGATCCCTTGGCATTTTCGACCCAGATGGGCCGTTGGTGATTTGGGACGAGAAGAGCATTGATATTAACAATGCCCTTACTTGCAGGAATTATTAACGCGGTACCAAACATCGGCTATGGGTACCACTGTTTATTTTTGGATGCAGTACATCCGACGGTTCAAATTGTGGCACATCTAGCACTTGTTATACCTCTGTACGATGACCTCATAATAGGCTATGAACAACCATGGATGAATGGAAAGATATAGGCTTGGAAACAATTTCGGAAAAAGAGAAAAACACTACATCTTTTCTCATTAGTCTAAACTAAATAAATAGGATATGATCAAGAGAGGTACGGAATGAAAATTGTCTTAATCAGACAAGGATAGTAATAACAGGGCAAGATAATAAAAATTATGTCAACTTTGATTTGTTAGATTGTCAATTTAGTCAGGCTGCTCATTTGCTTGCACTCGTGCCAATTGGATGCCACTGAAGCAGTGAAGAAGCAATAATTTGAGCTAAAAACTGAAATACTGATATGAGCTTTTTGCGTAAATTAGGTGACACTAAACCCTTGCACATGTCTGTTATATGTAGTTCAGCTTGTAAGGGCATTGGAGTCAGCAAGATGCCATGTGTGTTGCCGCGGCACTGGTTCATTCATTTCTATGTTCCTATTTAAGAAGATAAACATTGCTTTTTCTGACAAACGGAAGCACATCAGCATACGAAGTAGTTTGAAATACTAGCTAGAGCGACTGTAAAGATTCGGTTGGCTGAATAATCTCTTGCTTTTGTCCTTTGGAAACATCAGGGGGCTTAATTAACTCCACAGTCCATAAATATTAACAGTTGTTGTAACTCTTTCCTTTTAAATCCTTTATATAATTTTCATCGTTTTTTTTATACGATGTCTCCTTATTGTCTCTGACGGGGTTAGGCAAATGCGGATGGGGACAGTTTGCATATTGCTTGTTTCATAAATTTGAATAGTAATACCACTCTGATAGGACCCTTAATTAGATACCACAATAAGCGAATTCAATAAGACGTGGTGTTCATCAGTTTTGACTTGTTCCATCTACATCGATATGAGAAGGAATCTCGCAAACACGAGCCCCCGGAGTCAAAGTTTATTTGAAAAAGCAAGTGATGAGTGTGACACCCCGTGTCACTGAAGTCAGCTATCACACTTCGCACACTGAACAGAAACCATAAAACAAACCAAAATTTGAATTCGAATTCAATATTTCAAACAATCGCCAAATCCAAGCTTCGGAAGAAACTCAAACTTTTGCATAACAACCTGAGCCAACCAAAAATTCTGTAGATAGCCCTGCTGATTTCAGAATTTTGGAGAATTTTTGACGAATTTTGAAATTCGTTTGGCTGCTCAAATAAATCCCTTAAACCTCCAAAGTGCCCTACTTTGGCCAGCTGCCATTTGAATGTCTTTGCGAATCCAGATGTGCATGTTATACCACTGGATTCTACATCTCTTGCGCTACCATCCTACCAAGTTTCGTGAGTTTAGGAGCTGGTGCACTGTTTTTAATAGTGTGCACAAGTTCGAGCAGAATCATAGTTTGAATAATACGGTAAATGGAAAAATTCCTATGGAGCCCGCTCGTCAGCCTCTCATTTCTGTTCCGCCGGAAGCCGCGTGGACGCCGTTGTACGGCTCCGCCGTGCTGCCCACGCCGCTCCTCTCCCTTTTCCGTGCGCGGACGAGCTCCAAAGGGAGTTGCTTTCATTTCCCTCACTCCCGGCCTCTCCCCAACCCTAGCCACACCAAGCCGCCGTCGGCCATTGTCGAGCACGAGCTCCACCCGTCGCCGTCACGCCAGCCCCGGCCGAGCTGCCCCTCTCTTGGCGCCACCATGACAGTGGTCGCTGTCGTTTCCCCGTGCCGCGAGGCCGAGGATTGAGCCGTCTTCTTCAAAGTCCGGCCATGGGCTAGCTTGTTCGTCGTCGCCGATTTCTCCCTCTCCGGTGGGTAGTTCTTCAATTACTCATGCATGGAGGTACCCAACTTGTTCGCGCATGTCCCTGACCCTGTCTTTCTCCAATCCCGCAGCCCAACTCGCCGAGCCGCCGTTTTTCCCCGCCGTCAGTTGCAAGAACGCGAACACCTCCGCGACGAACTCCTACGCCCACGCCTCCCCGTCATCTACAAGCTCCGCGCCGCTCTTCTTCAATCCGAGGTGAAGCTCCCGAGCATTTTTCCTAGATTTTGCATGCGCTGTACGGCACGAGCGACCTTGCCAAACCGTGCCCGCCCGCTGTGCTCGCCGCCGGCCACTCTCCAGTGACCTTCGTCGACCCCAGACCCAACAAATGGATGCGCATTGAGCTTTGATTCGTTCCAGTATTTTTATTGGAATTTTTCATGGCCTTTTTACCCGGTTCCGGCGAGCCGTCACCGCTCTCCGGCGAGCTCCGACCACCATGGTCGAGCTCTGCTGCAGCCATGGCTGGATCTCGTGTGGTGCAGCCCGGATCTGGTGTGCCGCACTTCGTGTGGCCCTCCCTGTGGCTCAGATCTGAGTGGTCTGCAATTTTCCCAATTCCTGGAATTTCCTCTAAATAGTCTGAATCTTGTAAAACTCATAATAAATCTAATACACCTCAGGAAAATACGAAACAAATTTTGTTAGCTTCCTGGCACTCTTTTATGTCCACGAAAAATGTCAAATCACTCAATGCACTTTCTCTGTTTTCTATATAAATGCAAATGTGCAGATCTAGTTTAATTCTTGGTATTTTCCCTGTTCCTCCATAAATCCTGAACTCGTTCATGTCTGTTAAAATACTGTCAACACACCTACAGAACATTTTTCCACTGTAATATCGTTCTTAATTATTTTATTATGATTTAAATTACGTTATGCATTGTTTAAATCAGTGTAAATAATCTGTGACGCAAACAATCACCAAACTTCACTGTAAATTATTTCCAGTAGTACTTCACCCCAGAAAAATGCCAGTGGACATAAAATAATTTTTGAAGTACAGTTAACTAGTTAATCAACTTAAGTTAATCGAGTAATTAACTTAAACAAGAGCCAATGGAGGAAATACTTCAGACGAAATTAATTAACAAAGTTAATCATTGCACTTACAGTGTAAATGACTGTCAAATCAAGTAATTAAATCATTAATTGCATCATATTCTTGCATCTAACTTTGCATTGTTCCTTGTCATAACGTGTAGTGACAGAGACGACTCCGGAGCCACTGGACTTTCAGCTGCCGGAGGAGGATGCACAGGAGCAGCAGCAGCAGGACACTGACCCCGCTGACCCTGTTAGCGTAGCGCCTGAGCCAGGCAAGCCCCGGTGCATGCCTCCCTATTTAGGATTTTATTTTATCATTTGATTGGGGCTAGTAATTGATTGTGCATTAGGTTTATTAGGAGTTGATGTGAAACCTTAGAACTGCATTAGGACCCCCTTCCAGATTTACCTTGTGTCCTATTTTTGTAGATGTGATCTAGGTTACGTTAGAACTTGCTATGATTAGTGCCTAGCGGACGGTAGAAGACGAATGGTAGGTCCTACTCGCGAGATAGGTTATCCTGGATTGTACTAGATGGATTTAGGATTTGTTGAGACCGGACGGGGAATTGTTTGTGTAGGATGGTTGGAGAAGGCTGGACCTTCACGGTGGTAGCCCCGTCTGTGTCGGTTAAGGACCGTCCGTTGTTGGCCCTGTTGAGTAAGTTCGAACGTACTAATCACATACTAGTGTTTTTATAGGCCTAGTAAACCTAGTAGCCTATGACGCCCTGATGTCTAGCGGATACTTGCACTTTCTATCATGGTACTTGGGAGAGAAGGGATGCCTCCCAATCGGGGCGTACGTCTGGGACGGGGACTGTGCGGGAGGGCCTTTCTCGGGAGGTGTGAGACCCAGCCAGCTTTAGAGGGGAACAACGTAAACGGTTGCTGCATACGACTTTTGCGCGTGTGCGGCGTGTGGTCAGGTTTTCTCCTGCAGGATGTACATCGATGCCGTCGCTCTCGGTCAAGAGCAACCTTGCTCACTGAGTCACCTCGTAGTGTGATATGCTTCATGATATGAGGATGCTAGTCTATTACTGTTACTTTATTATCTCATTATTATTATGCTGCTTATCTGATGTATTGTTACTTTATACTGTTTTAGAGATACATGCACATGTTTTATTGCTTAAGTACTTAATTTGAAATAAAACTTGAAAGTACGGACCAAGTAATTAGTGCGAGTTATGCTATCGAGTCAGCCACCCTTTTGTAGCTTTGCATATTAGGAGTCGGCTGTAGATAGCCACGTTGACGGGTAAGTCTTGCTGAGTATTAGTTGCTCAGGGTTTGGCTCTTTATGTTTTTATTGCAAGTAGCACCTTTATCCCTGACTCTACGGGTGGAGGTGGGCAGTGGGATGGTCAGCTTCCTTTTGGTTGGACATCCCACTGGGAGACCGAGGAGTAATCTCCTCTCGAGTTCGCATCTTCATGGCTTTGGATGCGGATTCATTTGTATCGTGAGCGCGTGCGCTTGTATCTTTAATTTCTTTGGACTTGTATTGTTATGACTTCCGCTGTGTGACTCTATGTTTTAATTGGACTAATGTAATCACTTTAAGACTTAATTTGTGCTTTTTATGTGATGTACTGTTGTGTCCGTTCACCGGCACTTCCGACTCGATCCTGCGAAAAGCGGAGACGCTTCAGCTGGTACCAGAGCCAGGTTGGGACAGTACATCATATAAACGGCCTATTTTCGAAAACCTAACCACGTTGCGAGTGAGGAACGAAAAGCCCATTATAAGGATGTTAGAGTAATCAGGTGGTAATAGGAGTTGATTGTTATTTTTCTGTAACGACCCACCGATACCCAGGTAAGAAGGTAAGTAACATGCATGGCTCAGGAGGTACGAGTTTAACTCGTGTAGATTGTGGGGGTGTTATAGGATTGAGGAGATGGATCAGGAGATGTGATTTGTGATGTGGTTGAGCCATGCATTACATTTTGTACAGTTACGTCACCTGTGTAGGTTGGTTGAGGTGACGTTGTGTGATCTTGCAGGTACCCTAACTCGCGCGTAGATCGTGTAGAAACGTTTGTGAGTGCGACTTAGTTGCCATTGATGTCTACGGCCTGCTATACTTTGGGCAAGATTTTATTTTGTGATGACGTATAGGTCAAGCATGCATTGCATCCTCATTTAAAACACTTCTACGAATTTCAGATCACTCAGAAATTTCAGACTGACATATAAGTTTTAAAAATCCACGACTCTGAAACCGCTAAGCCAAAAATTGCAAACAAATACTCTTTGGAAAGCTTACAACTCGAACTAAAACTTAGTCTCAGACTTGCCATCTCAATTCTGTCAGTATTCCCTCCTAATCTATCGACTAAGTGGAACCAAATTTCAGTCTCGACCAGGTTTTCCAGAATCTGTCTGCCATGTTTAAAATTCGATATCTCCAGTTCTACTTGTCCGTTTGAGGCGTTTGAGTATTCGTTGGAAAGATATTGAAGTTATCTACAAGTTTCATGTTCATACTTTTCTCGTGTGACGTCTTCAGGAGTGCCAGTTTTCGTTTTTGTTACTGCTGCTTGCAGTCAAGACAGATTTCAGCCTATTGCTTTGAAGGACCGTTACTCCTTCGTTTTTGCTTGAATGGCTGTGTGTAGCTACTTGCTACGATCGTCCAGAAGTCCGTTACCATGTTCTAATTTTTGTTTAGCATGGTTATTCTGTTTGGAGCAGTTTGTGAGATTTTTCTTGCAAACTCTCTATAAATGGATGCTTATGGCCTTTTTTGCAAATTATATTCTGCCCTATTGAATATCTTTGTATCGTGGAGCTAACAATGATGTTTACTTGGCAGAATGCCGCCACGCCGTCAGCCACCGCCGCGACTCCTGCCGCCAGAGCGCATGCTGGCGGAGGTGATGGCCAACCAGACAGACATCCTCAGGACCATTGCTCAGGCCGTCACCCAGCAGGGTGTCAGTCGATGGGGTCCACCGCCAGGCTGCACCTATGCAGACTTCCTGGCCACTCACCCGCCTGTCTTCTCCGGGTCCACTGAGCCAATGGACGCGGAGTACTGGCTGCGCACTGTCAAGTCCAAGTTTGGGCTCCTTCCTGCCTGCACAGAGGTGCAGAAGATGTTGTTCGCAGCACAGCAGCTTCAGGGGTCGGCTGGAGGATGGTGGGCTACTCACCTCGCCACTCTTCCGGCCGGTCAGCAGGTGCCATGGGCACAATTCAGAGAGGCTTTCCGCTCGTTCCACATTCCGCCTGGCATCATGCAGCGGAAGCTCAGGGAGTTCCTGGACCTCAGGCAGGGAGGCAGGAACGTGTTCGACTAGGCTCAGGTGTTCAACCACCTTGCTCAGTTTGCGCCAGATCAGGTGGACACTCCCGCCAAGCGGAAGGCGTGTTTCTTGAGGGGCTTGTCTACCAAGCTCCAGACCCGGCTTGTCCTGAATGCCGGTGGTACCTTCGACGAGCTTGTCAGTGCAGCTATAGTGATGGAGGATGCCACCAGGGCACACCAAGACGACAAGAGGAAGAGAAAGGCTGTGGCAGCACCGTCGGGCAGTACTTCAGCCAGGCCATGTCTTGTGTATACCGCCCCCAAAGGGCAGCGGTACCTTGCACCTCCACATTACCAGCGTCAGCCACAGCAGTTTGCTCCGAGACAGCCACAGCAGCACCAGCGTCAGCAGCAGCAGCGCCCGCAGCAGCCGCAACAGCAGGCAGGCAGAGGTTTTCTGTGCTTCAACTATGGACAGGTAGGGCACTTCGCGCGTGACTGCCGTGCAGCATCGAGGCAGAACAACGCGCAGAAGGCTCCAGTTCAGGCAGCAGGACAGCAGCGCCAGCAGGGTAGGAACACACAGGTCAAGACTAGACGTGTCAACTACACCACTACAGAGGAGGTTCCCGAGGGTGAGCAGGTTCTTGCTGGTACGTTCTCCATACGGCGTCAGCCCGTTGTTATTTTGTTCGATTCAGGTGCGACACATGAGTTCGTCAGCCTAGCTTGTACTCGACAACTTGGTCTTGTGATTTCTTCCTTACAGACCGTACATGATCAGTACCCCAGGAGGCTGTATTGTGATGAGGCAGATTGTTCGTAATGCTCCTCTTGATCTCGCTGGACAGATCTACCCGACCCATCTCGTTGTGTTGGACGGTCAGGGTTTAGATGTGATACTTGGTATGGGCTGGATGAGGGTCCAGAAGGCCGTGCTTGATACTTCTCTCCATCTTGTTCACTTGGATTCTCCTATGCATAGGAAAGCCACTCTTCAGCTATCTTTGTTGGCTCCATCTAAGCAGTCAGTGCATCAGGCCAATGGCAAGAGTCTGGATATGATACCTGGGGTGCGCGAGTACCCCGATGTGTTCCCAGATGATTTGCTAGGCATGCCACCAGATCGAGATGTGGAGTTCCGCATTGACTTGCAGCCAGGCACCGCACCTATCTCTAGGAGACCGTACAAGATGCCCCCTAATGAGTTAGCAGAGTTGAAGGTGCAGTTGAAGGAGCTTTTGGACAAGGGTTTCATTCGTCCAAGCTCATCACCTTGGGGTTGTCCAGCTTTGTTTGTGAAGAAGAAGGATCAGGCACTCAGGCTATGTGTGGACTATAGGCCACTGAATGCTGTGACCATCAAGAACAAGTATCTGTTGCCTCGCATTGATATCTTGTTCGATCAGCTAGCTAGACCTAAGGTGTTCTCCAAGATTGATCTTCGTTCTGGGTATCATCAGATTAAGATCCGTGCAGAGGACATTCTGAAGACTGCTTTCTCTACCAGATATGGACTCTATGAGTACTTGGTGATGTCTTTCGGTTTGACCAATGCACCTGCGTACTTCATGTACTTGATGAACTCAGTGTTCATGCCAGAGTTGGACAAGTTTGTCGTGGTTTTCAATGGCGACATCCTGATTTATTCAGAGACAGAGGAGGAGCATGAGCAGCACCTCCGAATTGTGTTGCAGCAACTGCGAGGTCACCAGTTGTATGCTAAGTTCAGCAAGTGTGAGTTCTGGCTTAGTGAGGTGCCTTTTCTTGGTCGAGCGATTCTCCAGTGCGGTCGGCATAAACCGGCGTAGACATGCGAGGAGCAAATCCCGTAACGACATGTGGCAGTCAATATTTCCGCCTCAAAATTATATTTTTTTTTTCGCTCGAGGGTACCATGGTCATTTCACCGAGAGTTCTGTGCGGCATCATTCGTAACAGTCTAACCTCGCTGTCGTCGTCGTCGACGACGAACGTGGCCATGACATCCCGGTGAGAGTCCAGCGAGTTGGGTTTGGTAAACCAGCGCCGCAGCGTCATCGTTGCCGGAGACAAGGAAGACCGGTGGAGGCGCTGGTTTACACAGAAACTGCTTCGTTTACACCTTGGTGGGTTACGTCTAGTGGATCTGTTCCAAAATATTGTGCTATGTCTCCTGCACAAACGATCCTTCGCCGATTAAACCGGCCGGCCTAACATTAGAGTTACGTAAGGAATCCATTGTTTACGCGTGTCTCATGGTGGGCCAATAGCACAGACGATCCTCCCGAGTCGTTTACTCATTTTGGTCTTATCGATTACTTACCGCGAAGAAAAGTCTGAGTGTTCAACATGCCGCATATGATCTCTATCGCGCTGCCCCTGGTTTTTAAAGGCCCACAACCAGACCTTTTAGTTTGCCAGTGGACCCTCCGTATTTTCTGTTATTTCGTTAACATTTCCAAAACCGTATTGCATGTTAGACCCTGTATGACTTAAAAATTACACAACTTCAAGATTTAATTTTTGTCAGGAACCCTTATAGTGTTCCGAAAATACACGGATGTTCGATCGACCCGTACCGTGTGTCGAAATTACATTTTAGTCTGACAAACGCCGCATCAGCCGTCCAGACGTTTCCATGGGGTCACAAAATATATGGGCCTGTCAGAGTAATCGATATTATCACTATCTACTTGGTGAGTAAACCATAGTCTCAGCAGGTTCCGTAGTCCATCGTTCCCCTTGCCCATGTAATAATAAACCGTCATTCAGATCAGGTCTATGCACAACAACGCGCGCAACCTCTGTAAGCCATGTCCACGAAGCTTAATAAGCCAAATGTAAATGAAGGTATTGCGCACAACAACACTAGTCGCTGTGCATTGCGCACCATTGGATATACGTACGTAAACTTTGGAAAAGATGGGCGCAGCGCGCGTAAACAGGCGATAGAGCCAGGGCAAGCCAAACAAAAACGTTTGTCAGGAGTCAACCATCGTAACGGAAGCGTAAACCGTGGTCCCGTGCCCGTGTGTCGGTCGGTGTACTGGGAACGGGGGGTTTCCCTTCCCCCGGGGAAAGGCCTGGGCCCAAGGAGCCAGTGGGCCGAGGACGGACGCCGCGGCCCATCCAGGCCGCGGAGGTCCAATGAAAAGGAGGGATATACTACAAGATCAACAGCAGATTATGTTACCGGTGGAATAGGGGATTAACGGAGAGGGTATACCACCCGATCTTCTACCGGGCTCGACGATATTTGCTCAAAAGCAGTACCAATGTCGACACATCCAAGCTGTTGTTCACTCGACTAGCAACTACTATCGCAATAACTTCTAATGTTAACAGCTGTTCATCATGCTGACAGCCCTGGTCAAAATAAACTACTACTAATGTTAACCGCTGTTCATCCTGCTGACAGCCCGGGTCAAAATAAACTACTACTTCACAACATGTTTTCATCCTGCTGACAGACCTGTTCAAAATAAGCTACTACCACCAACGAACTGCTACTTATGGTCACTCCTCTTGACAATCTTCTGAAGTGATGCCTTCAGAATCTTGCCATCAGATGTGAGCTTCAAGGCGCATATGTCTCCTTCTTCAATGTTGTTTTTAGACGGGAAGCTACCCCAGTGCACAGTTGCTGAGTGGTTGGATATGCTGATCTTCTTCTCAGATGTTTTTGTTGTTTTAGATCCCGGCATGCAGAACTGGATGGTCTTGGCGTTCCTTAGGTACTTCCGTGTGTAGTCCGTGCTGAATACCTGCACAATCAGGTATCGCTGTGTTATCTCTGCATGTAAACATAACTTGCTTGCGGGGAAAATAAGTCTGTTTGATAACATAACGCAGCACAATCAGGTTTCATGATCCGGACACTTACTATGGATTTCGTGGTTGCAGCAGTTTTGGTTGCTCTGAAGACATACACAGGCAGCCCCCCTTCTTCTCGTGATGCAGAGGCCTCGATCTCGTGCTTGAGCTCTTCGGATAAAATAGTATCCAGTTTCTTGCTGTACTCCACCTTTGGAGTAACTCGACGATTGTTGCCTGCAAAGCCACATATTATGCGTCAGTACCATTAAACGTAAGAAGGTCGTATGTTTGCTGAAAATGTTTCTACCTGTGTCATTGCTTTGGAAGGCCATGCTGACGTCTTCACCAAACTGACTCCCGCCTTTGCGTGTCTTCGTGGTTCCATCACCAGCGAAGAAAACGACTTTCATGTCATAAGTCTTCACTTGGATAAAAACGGCCGAGTCACCGTTCTGAATGCCCATCTCTTCCTGGAGCTTAGACCAACCAGCACCAAAGATAGTCTTCCCCTCTCTGTTGTGGACCAGCACATCATACACAGAGCACCAAAGATAGTCTTCCCCTCTCTGTTTTGGCGGGAAACTTAGCACGCCGCGAGCGCGAACACGCGGCCGCCATGACGAGTCTCAAGGCCCTTGAGGAGACCTTGAAGAAGCGGGAGGAGCATTCCGCCGCGACTCTCACAAAAGCCCGGAACCTGGCCAGCCTGCAGGTGGCGCGGGTCCGCGATGAGGCCCTCAAGGAGTCGGAGGACCTGATTGCCCAGCGCGACACCACCATCCAGCAGCAGGCCGCTCGGATAAAGGAACTGGAGGATGCGAAGGACAACGACCGCACCTGAATCCACAACCCCGAGGAGCAGGTGACGTCGTATTCTGACGCGACGACAAAGGTGCGCGAGCTGAGGGAGAAGGTGCACACCACCATCCAGCAGCAGGCTGCTCGGATGAAGGAACTGGAGGATGCGAAGGACAACGACCGCACCCGAATCCACAACCTCGAGGAGCAGCTGAGGGGGTATTTTGTCGCGCAAACAAGGTGCGCGAGCTGACGGCGAAGGTGCAGGACCTTAACCAATAGCTCCAGCAAGCCGGGTCCGCGGGTGTTGCTGGTCCTTCCTCTACCGCTGCCATCGACACCGAGTGGGGTACCGAGCGCAAGCGCTTGACGGCGATGGGGATGGATATCTACCGCAGCATCAATAAGGGGCTGCAAGCGGCCAGACGGAACCCTCCATCGGCCATGTCATCCACGCCCTCCTGCCGCTTGCCAACTTCTTCGAGCGGTTCAAGGATGACATGCGGGCGCGCCTCGAGCGGGAGGGCAACGAGGCCATCAAGTCCGTCGCCGGGGAACTGCTCACCCACGTCCTCAAGAACAATGATGAGTTCCCGTTGGAAGTGTTCCTACAGTCGCGCGAGCCCCACCAGACGCGGCGGCACAAGGAGCGTGTCACGGAGATCGTGGACAATCTGGTCAAGATGTACGTCCCAGAACGCGATCGTTGAGAGGGGCCTGCGAGCCCAGCATAGGGGGGAGGGCCCCCCCCTTGTAATGCTTGTTTAGAAAAACTGCAGCACCAGAACCTTGAGCCCAAGTATGGGGCCTTTAAATTTAAACTTGTTTAATTCATTAGCTTCCAAGCGATGTCTTGTCTTTCGCCATCGAAACCTTATCTAAATTTATGTGCATCAATTGCGTCATCCTCCAAATATCTCTGTATATGTTAAAACTATCCGGAGTATGCTACTCTGGATTCATATCTTCAACAGGTGTAGGCACAGGTTACAGATCGTGTATACCTAACTAATCTAGTGCACTCGGGTAGCCATGCGACACGGGACTGCTTGGCTCGTCCCCACTGAGAAGCGGGTCTGGGTACGTTATAGGGGCCACGGACCAGTGAGCAAAAGCGGACATCGGGGACGTGGACATGGCTTACCACGGCGGCGACATGTTCGTCGTAAACTGTATCTGAATGACTAGATGTTTAGACATGGGTAGTTGTTCCGCAGGGTTACGCACATTGAGCCATCGTTGCGTAATCCACATCGGAGTTCTGTCTGTACGCCTATCGTTTGCTTAGGCTTCGCGGACATGGCTTACCACGACCGGGACATGTTCGGCGTAAACCTGATCTGAATGACTGAACGTTTGGGCACGGGGAGTTAATGCACAGGTCTACGCAAGTTTAGCCGTAGTGCGTAATCCACGGCGGATTGCTTTTTATACGCCATCGTTTACATTTGACTGGGAATGATGGATTACCGAACCGTCGCGCTTGGTCACTACTGACGACCATATATTGCCCATGCGCAATGTTGTGCGTAAACTCGATCTCGACGACTGTTTCATTGGGCAAGGGGTTCATGGATTACAGATCCTTCCCGCGGGGTTACTACTGGCAACGCTTTTTGCTTGGTAACTCTATGGTTTACTCAGCAGCACCGTAGACTGGAGTATGTCCCGTAGGTTTACGCACGCCAGGTTGTCATTTTGTATTCCACAACGGAGTGCTGTCTATACGCCATCGTTTACATTTGCGTCGCCTCATTTGCTTAGGCTTCGTGTACATGGCTTACCACGGCCGGGACATGTTCGGCGTAAACCTGATCTGAATGACTAACCGTTTGGGCACGGGGAGTTAATGCACAGGTCTACGCAAGTTTAGCCGTAGTGCGTAATCCACGGCGGAGTGCTGTTTATACGCCATCGTTTACATTTGACTGGGAATAATGGATTACCGAACCGTCACGCTTGGTCACTACTGACGACCATATATTGCCCATGCGCAATGTTGTGCGTAAACCTTATCTCGACGACTATTTCATTGGGCAAGGGGTTCATGGATTACAGATCCTTCCCGCGGGGTTACTACTGGCAACGCTTTTTGCTTGGTAACTCTATGGTTTACTCCGCAGCACCGTAGACTGGAGTATGTCCCGTAGGTTTACGCACGCCAGGTTGTCGTTTTGTAATCCACAGCGGAGTGCTGTCTATAGGCCATCGTTTACATTTGCGTCGCCTCATTTGCTTAGGCTTCGTGGACATGGCTTACCACGGCGGCGACATGTTCGGTGTAAACCATACCTGAATGACTGACTGTTTGGACATGGGTAGTTGTTCCGCAGGGTTACGCACATTGAGCCATCGTTGCGTAATCCACATCGGATTTCTGTCTGTACGCCTATCGTGTACATTTGCGTCGCCTCGTTTGCTTAGGCTTCGTGGACATGGCTTACCACGGCGGCGACATGTTCGGCGTAAACCATATCTGAATGACTGAATGTTTGGACATGGGTAGTTGTTCCGCAGGGATACGCACATTGAGCCATCGTTGCGTAATCCACATCGGAGTTCTGTCTGTACGCCTATCGTTTACATTTGCATATCCTCGTTTGTTTAGGCTTCGTGGACATGGCTTACTACGGCCGGGACATGTTCGGCGTAAACCTGATCTGAATGACTGAACGTTTGGGCACGGGGAGTTGTTACAAAGGTCTACGCAAGTTTAGCCGTAGTGCGTAATCCACCGCGGAGTGCTGTTCATACTCCATCGTTTACATTTGACTGGGAATGATGGATTACCGAACCGTCGCGCTTGGTCACTACTGACGACCATATGTTGCCCATGCGCAATGTTGTGCGTAAACCTGATCTCGACGACTGTTTCATTGGGCAAGGGGTTCATGGATTACAGATCCTTTCCGCGGGGTTACCACTGGCAACGCTTTTTGCTTGGTAACTCTATGGTTTACTCAGCAACACCGTAGACTGGAGTATGTCCCGTAGGTTTACGCACGCCAGGTTGTCGTTTTGTAATCCACAGCGGAGTGCTGTCTATACGCCATCGTTTACATTTGCGTCGCCTCGTTTGCTTAGGCTTCGTGGACATGGCTTACCACGGCCGGGACATGTTCGGCGCAAACCTGATCTGAATGACTAACCGTTTGGGCACGGGGAGTTAATGCACAGGTCTACGCAAGTTTAGCCGTAGTGCGTAATCCACGGCGGAGTGCTGTTTATACGCCATCGTTTACATTTGACTGGGAATGATGGATTACCGAACCGTCGCGCTTGGTCACTACTGACGACCATATATTGCCCATGCGCAATGTTGTGCGTAAACCAGATCTCGACGACTGTTTCATTGGGCAAGGGGTTCATGGATTACAGATCCTTCCCGCGGGGTTACTATTGGCAACGCTTTTTGCTTGGTAACTCTATGGTTTACTCAGCAGCACCGTAGACTGGAGTATGTCCCGTAGGTTTACGCACGCCAGGTTGTCGTTTTGTAATCCACAGCGGAGTGCTGTCTATACGCCATCGTTTACATTTGCGTCGCCTCGTTTGCTTAGGCTTCGTGGACATGGCTTACCACGGCGGAGACATGTTCGGCGTAAACCATATCTGAATGACTGAATGTTTGGACATGGGTAGTTGTTCCGCAGGGATACGCACATTGAGCCATCGTTGCGTAATCCACATCGGAGTTCTGTCTGTACGCCTATCGTTTACATTTGCGTATCCTCGTTTGTTTAGGCTTCGTGGACATGGCTTACTACGGCCGGGACATGTTCGGCGTAAACCTGATCTGAATGACTGAACGTTTGGGCACGGGGAGTTGTTACAAAGGTCTACGCAAGTTTAGCCGTAGTGCGTAATCCACCGCGGAGTGCTGTTTATACTCCATCGTTTACATTTGACTGGGAATGATGGATTACCGAACCGTCGCGCTTGGTCACTACTGACGACCATATATTGCCCATGCGCAATGTTGTGCGTAAACCTGATCTCGACGACTGTTTCATTGGGCAAGGGGTTCATGGATTACAGATCCTTCCCGCGGGGTTACTACTGGCAACGCTTTTTGCTTGGTAACTCTATGGTTTACTCAGCAACACCGTAGACTGGAGTATGTCCCGTAGGTTTACGCACGCCAGGTTGTCGTTTTGTAATCCACAGCGGAGTGCTGTCTATACGCCATCGTTTACATTTGCGTCGCCTCGTTTGCTTAGGCTTCGTGGACATGGCTTACCACGGCCGGGACATGTTCGGCGCAAACCTGATCTGAATGACTAACCGTTTGGGCACGGGGAGTTAATGCACAGGTCTACGCAAGTTTAGCCGTAGTGCGTAATCCACGGCGGAGTGCTGTTTATACGCCATCGTTTACATTTGACTGGGAATGATGGATTACCGAACCGTCGCGCTTGGTCACTACTGACGACCATATATTGCCCATGCGCAATGTTGTGCGTAAACCAGATCTCGACGACTGTTTCATTGGGCAAGGGGTTCATGGATTACAGATCCTTCCCGCGGGGTTACTATTGGCAACGCTTTTTGCTTGGTAACTCTATGGTTTACTCAGCAGCACCGTAGACTGGAGTATGTCCCGTAGGTTTACGCACGCCAGGTTGTCGTTTTGTAATCCACAGCGGAGTGCTGTCTCTACGCCATCGTTTACATTTGCGTCGCCTCGTTTGCTTAGGCTTCGTGGACATGGCTTACCACGGTGGAGACATGTTCGGCGTAAACCATATCTGAATGACTGAATGTTTGGACATGGGTAGTTGTTCCGCAGGGATACGCACATTGAGCCATCGTTGCGTAATCCACATCGGAGTTCTGTCTGTACGCCTATCGTTTACATTTGCGTATCCTCGTTTGTTTAGGCTTCGTGGACATGGCTTACTACGGCCGGGACATGTTCGGCGTAAACCTGATCTGAATGACTGAACGTTTGGGCACGGGGAGTTGTTACAAAGGTCTACGCAAGTTTAGCCGTAGTGCGTAATCCACCGCGGAGTGCTGTTTATACTCCATCGTTTACATTTGACTGGGAATGATGGATTACCGAACCGTCGCGCTTGGTCACTACTGACGACCATATATTGCCCATGCGCAATGTTGTGCGTAAACCTGATCTCGACGACTGTTTCATTGGGCAAGGGGTTCATGGATTACAGATCCTTCCCGCGGGGTTACTACTGGCAACGCTTTTTGCTTGGTAACTCTATGGTTTACTCAGCAACACCGTAGACTGGAGTATGTCCCGTAGGTTTACGCACGCCAGGTTGTCGTTTTGTAATCCACATCGGATTTCTGTCTGTACGCCTATCGTGTACATTTGCGTCGCCTCGTTTGCTTAGGCTTCGTGGACATGGCTTCCCACGGCGGCGACATGTTCGGCGAAAACCATATCTGAATGACTGAATGTTTGGACATGGGTAGTTGTTCCGCAGGGATACGCACATTGAGCCATCGTTGCGTAATCCACATCGGAGTTCTGTCTGTACGCCTATCGTGTACATTTGCGTATCCTCGTTTGTTTAGGCTTCGTCGACATGGCTTACTACGGCCGGGACATGTTCGGCGTAAACCTGATCTGAATGACTGAACGTTTGGGCACGGGGAGGTGTTACAAAGGTCTACGCAAGTTTAGCCGTAGTGCGTAATCCACCGCGGAGTGCTGTTTATAATCCATCGTTTACATTTGACTGGGAATGATGGATTACCGAACCGTCGCGCTTGGTCACTACTGACGACCATATATTGCCCATGCGCAATGTTGTGCGTAAACCTGATCTCAACGACTGTTTCATTGGGCAAGGGGTTCATGGATTACAGATCCTTCCCGCGGGGTTACAATTGGCAACGCTTTTTGCTTGGTAACTCTATGGTTTACTCAGCAACACCGTAGACTGGAGTATGTCCCGTAGGTATACGCACGCCAGGTTGTCGTTTTGTAATCCACAGCGGAGTGCTGTCTATACGCCATCGTTTACATTTGCGTCGCCTCGTTTGCTTAGGCTTCGTGGACATGGCTTACCACGGCGGAGACATGTTCGGCGTAAACCATACCTGAATGACTGAATGTTTGGACATGGGTAGTTGTTCCGCAGGGTTACGCACATTGAGCCATCGTTGCGTAATCCACATCGGATTTCTGTCTGTACGCCTATCGTGTACATTTGCGTCGCCTCGTTTGCTTAGGCTTCGTGGACATGGCTTACCACGGCGGCGACATGTTCGGCGTAAACCATATCTGAATGACTGAATGTTTGGACATGGGTAGTTGTTCCGCAGGGATACGCACATTGAGCCATCGTTGCGTAATCCACATCGGAGTTCTGTCTGTACGCCTATCGTGTACATTTGCGTATCCTCGTTTGTTTAGGCTTCGTGGACATGGCTTACTACGGCCGGGACATGTTCGGCGTAAACCTGATCTGAATGACTGAACGTTTGGGCACGGGGAGGTGTTACAAAGGTCTACGCAAGTTTAGCCGTAGTGCGTAATCCACCGCGGAGTGCTGTTTATAATCCATCATTTACATTTGACTGGGAATGATGGATTACCGAACCGTCGCGCTTGGTCACTACTGACGACCATATATTGCCCATGCGCAATGTTGTGCGTAAACCTGATCTCGACGACTGTTTCATTGGGCAAGGGGTTCATGGATTACAGATCCTTCCCGCGGGGTTACTACTGGCAACGCTTTTTGCTTGGTAACTCTATGGTTTACTCAGCAACACCGTAGACTGGAGTATGTCCCGTAGGTTTACGCACGCCAGGTTGTCGTTTTGTAATCCACAGCGGAGTGCTGTCTATACGCCATCGTTTACATTTGCGTCGCCTCGTTTGCTTAGGCTTCGTGGACATGGCTTACCACGGCGGAGACATGTTCGGCGTAAACCATACCTGAATGACTGAATGTTTGGACATGGGTAGTTGTTCCGCAGGGTTACGCACATTGAGCCATCGTTGCGTAATCCACATCGGATTTCTGTCTGTATGCCTATCGTGTACATTTGCGTCGCCTCGTTTGCTTAGGCTTCGTGGACATGGCTTACCACGGCGGCGACATGTTCGGCGTAAACCATATCTGAATGACTGAATGTTTGGACATGGGTAGTTGTTCCGCAGGGATACGCACATTGAGCCATCGTTGCGTAATCCACATCGGAGTTCTGTCTGTACGCCTATCGTGTACATTTGCGTATCCTCGTTTGTTTAGGCTTCGTGGACATGGCTTACTACGGCCGGGACATGTTCGGCGTAAACCTGATCTGAATGACTGAACGTTTGGGCACGGGGAGGTGTTACAAAGGTCTACGCAAGTTTAGCCGTAGTGCGTAATCCACCGCGGAGTGCTGTTTATAATCCATCATTTACATTTGACTGGGAATGATGGATTACCGAACCGTCGCGCTTGGTCACTACTGACGACCATATATTGCCCATGCGCAATGTTGTGCGTAAACCTGATCTCGACGACTGTTTCATTGGGCAAGAGGTTCATGGATTACAGATCCTTCCCGCGGGGTTACTACTGGCAACGCTTTTTGCTTGGTAACTCTATGGTTTACTCAGCAACACCGTAGACTGGAGTATGTCCCGTAGGTTTACGCACGCCAGGTTGTCGTTTTGTAATCCACAGCGGAGTGCTGTCTATACGCCATCGTTTACATTTGCGTCGCCTCGTTTGCTTAGGCTTCGTGGACATGGCTTACCACGGCGGAGACATGTTCGGCGTAAACCATACCTGAATGACTGAATGTTTGGACATGGGTAGTTGTTCCGCAGGGTTACGCACATTGAGCCATCGTTGCGTAATCCACATCGGATTTCTGTCTGTACGCCTATTGTGTACATTTGCGTCAGCTCGTTTGCTTAGGCTTCGTGGACATGGCTTACCACGGCGGCGACATGTTCCGCGTAAACCATATCTGAATGACAGAATGTTTGGACATGGGTAGTTGTTCCGCAGGGATACGCACATTGAGCCATCGTTGCGTAATCCACATCGGAGTTCTGTCTGTACGCCTGTCGTTTACATTTGCGTATTCCTCGTTTGTTTAGGCTTCGTGGACATGGCTTACTACGGCCGGGACATGTTCGGCGTAAACCTGATCTGAATGACTGAACGTTTGGGCACGGGGAGTTGTTACAAAGGTCTACGCAAGTTTAGCCGTAGTGCGTAATCCACCGCAGAGTGCTGTTTATACTCCATCGTTTACATTTGACTGGGAATGATGGATTAACGAACCGTCGCGCTTGGTCACTACTGACGACCATATATTGCCCATGCGCAATGTTGTGCGTAAACCTGATCTCGACGACTGTTTCATTGGGCAAGGGGTTCATGGATTACAGATCCTTCCCGCGGGGTTACTACTGGCAACGCTTTTTGCTTGGTAACTCTATGGTTTACTCAGCAACACCATAGACTGGAGTATGTCCCGTAGGTTTACGCACGCCAGGTTGTCGTTTTGTAATCCACAGCGGAGTGCTGTCTATACGCCATCGTTTACATTTGCGTCGCCTCGTTTGCTTAGGCTTCGTGGACATGGCTTACCACGGCCGGGACATGTTCGGCGTAAACCTGATCTGAATGACTAACCGTTTGGGCACGGGGAGTTAATGCACAGGTCTACCGAAGTTTAGCCGTAGTGCGTAATCCACGGCGGAGTGCTGTTTATACGCCATCGTTTACATTTGACTGGGAATGATGGATTACCGAACCGTCGCGCTTGGTCACTACTGACGACCATATATTGCCCATGCGCAATGTTGTGCGTAAACCTGATCTCGACGACTGTTTCATTGGGCAAGGGGTTCATGGATTACAGATCCTTCCCGCGGGGTTACTATTGGCAACGCTTTTTGCTTGGTAACTCTATGGTTTACTCAGCAGCACCGTAGACTGGAGTATGTCCCGTAGGTTTACGCACGCCAGGTTCTCGTTTTGTAATCCACAGCGGAGTGCTGTCTATACGCCATCGTTTACATTTGCGTCGCCTCATTTGCTTAGGCTTCGTGGACATGGCTTACCACGGCCGGGACATGTTCGGCGTAAACCTGATCTGAATGACTAACCGTTTGGGCACGGGGAGTTAATGCACAGCTCTATGCAAGTTTAGCCGTAGTGCGTAATCCACGGCAGAGTGCTGTTTATACGCCATCGTTTACATTTGACTGGGAATGATGGATTACCGAACCGTCACGCTTGGTCACTACTGACGACCATATATTGCCCATGCGCAATGTTGTGCGTAAACCTTATCTCGACGACTGTTTCATTGGGCAAAGGGTTCATGGATTACAGATCCTTCCCGCGGGGTTACTACTGGCAACGTTTTTTGCTTGGTAACTCTATGGTTATTCCGCAGCACCGTAGACTGGAGTATGTCCCGTAGGTTTACGCACGCCAGGTTGTCGTTTTGTAATCCACAGCGGAGTGCTGTCTATAGGCCATCATTTACATTTGCGTCGCCTCGTTTGCTTAGGCTTCGTGGACATGGCTTACCACGGCGGCGACATGTTCGGCGTAAACCATACCTGAATGACTGAATGTTTGGACATGGGTAGTTGTTCCGTAGGGTTACGCACATTGAGCCATCGTTGCGTAATCCACATCGGATTTCTGTCTGTACGCCTATCGTGTACATTTGCGTCGCCTCGTTTGCTTAGGCTTCGTGGACATGGCTTACCACGGCGGCGACATGTTCGACGTAAACCATATCTGAATGACTGAATGTTTGGACATGGGTAGTTGTTCCGCAAGGATACGCACATTGAGCCATCGTTGCGTAATCCACATCGGAGTTCTGTCCGTACGCCTTTCGTTTACATTTGCGTATCCTCGTTTGTTTAGGCTTCGTGGACATGGCTTACTACGGCCGGGACATGTTCGGCGTAAACCTGATCTGAATGACTGAACGTTTGGGCACGGGGAGTTGTTACAAAGGTCTACGCAAGTTTAGCCGTAGTGCGTAATCCACCGCAGAGTGCTGTTTATACTCCATCGTTTACATTTGACTGGGAATGATGGATTAACGAACCGTCGCGCTTGGTCACTACTGACGACCATATATTGCCCATGCGCAATGTTGTGCGTAAACCTGATCTCGACGACTGTTTCATTGGGCAAGGGGTTCATGGATTACAGATCCTTTCCGCGGGGTTACCACTGGCAACGCTTTTTGCTTGGTAACTCTATGGTTTACTCAGCAACACCGTAGACTGGAGTATGTCCCGTAGGTTTACGCACGCCAGGTTGTCGTTTTGTAATCCACAGCGGAGTGCTGTCTATACGCCATCGTTTACATTTGCGTCGCCTCGTTTGCTTAGGCTTCGTGGACATGGCTTACCACGGCCGGGACATGTTCGGCGCAAACCTGATCTGAATGACTAACCGTTTGGGCACGGGGAGTTAATGCACAGGTCTACGCAAGTTTAGCCGTAGTGCGTAATCCACGGCGGAGTGCTGTTTATACGCCATCGTTTACATTTGACTGGGAATGATGGATTACCGAACCGTCGCGCTTGGTCACTACTGACGACCATATATTGCCCATGCGCAATGTTGTGCGTAAACCAGATCTCGACGACTGTTTCATTGGGCAAGGGGTTCATGGATTACAGATCCTTCCCGCGGGGTTACTATTGGCAACGCTTTTTGCTTGGTAACTCTATGGTTTACTCAGCAGCACCGTAGACTGGAGTATGTCCCGTAGGTTTACGCACGCCAGGTTCTCGTTTTGTAATATACAGCGGAGTACTGTCTATACGCCATCGTTTACATTTGCGTCGCCTCGTTTGCTTAGGCTTCGTGGACATGGCTTACCACGGCCGGGACATGTTCGGCGTAAACCATATCTGAATGACTAACCGTTTGGGCATGGGGAGTTAATGCACAGGTCTACGCAAGTTTAGCCGTTGTGCGTAATCCACGGCGGAGTGCTGTTTATACGCCATCGTTTACATTTGACTGGGAATGATGGATTACCGAACCGTCGCGCTTGGTCACTACTGACGACCATATATTGCCCATGCGCAATGTTGTGCGTAAACGAGATCTCGACGACTGTTTCATTGGGCAAGGGGTTCATGGATTACAGATCCTTCTCGCGGGGTTACTACTGGCAACGCTTTTTGCTTGGTAATTCTATGGTTTACTCAGCAGCACCGTAGACTGGAGTATGTCCCGTAGGTTTACGCACGCCAGGTTGTCGTTTTGTAATCCACAGCGGAGTGCTGTTATAGGCCATCGTTTACATTTGCGTCACCTCGTTTGCTTAGGCTTCGTGGACATGGCTTACCACGGCGGCGACATGTTCGGCGTAAACCATATCTGAATGACTGAATGTTTGGACATGGGTAGTTGTTCCACAGGGTTACGCACATTGAGCCATCGTTGCGTAACCACATCGGAGTTCTGTCTGTACGCCTATCGTTTACATTTACGTCTCCTCGTTTGCTTAGGCTTCGTGGACATGGCTTACTACGGCCGGGATATGTTCGGCGTAAACCTGATCTGAATGACTGAACGTTTGGGCACGGGGAGTTGTTACAAAGGTCTACGCAAGTTTAGCCGTATGTGTAATCCACGGCGGAGTGCTGTTTATACGCCATCGTTTACATTCGACTGGGAATGATGGATTACCGAACCGTCGCGCTTGGTCACTACTTACGACCATATATTGACCATGCGAATGTTGTGCGTAAACCAGATCTCGACGATTGTTTCATTGGGCAAGGGGTTCATGGATTACAGATCCTTCCCGCGGGGTTACTACTGGCAACGGTTTTTGCTTGGTAACTCTATGGTTTACTCAGCAGCACCGTAGGCTGGAGTATGTCCCGTAGGTTTATGCACGCCAGGTTGTCGTTTTGTAATCCACAGCGGAGTGCTGTTATAGGCCATCGTTTACATTTGCGTCGCCTCGTTTGCTTAGGCTTCGTGGACATGGCTTACTACGGCCGGGATATGTTCGGCGTAAACCTGATCTGAATGACTGAACATTTGGGCACGGGGAGTTGTTACAAAGGTCTACGCAAGTTTAGCCGTAGTGTGTAATCCACGGCGGAGTGCTGTTTATACGCCATCGTTTACATTTGACTGGGAATGATGGATTACCGAACTGTCGCGCTTGGTTACTACTGACGACTACATATTGCCCATGCGCAATATTGTGCGTAAACCTTATCTCGACGACTGTTTCATTGGGCAAGGGGTTCATGGATTACAGATCCTTCCCGCGGGGTTACTACTGGCAACGCTTTTTGCTTGGTAACTCTATAGTTTACTCAGCAGCATCGTAGATTGGAGTATGTCCCGTAGGTTTACGCACGCCAGGTTGTCGTTTTGTAATCCACAGCGGAGTTCTGTCTGTACGCCTATCGTTTACATTTGCGTCGCCTCGTTTGCTTAGGCTTCGTGGACATGGCTTACCACGGCGGCGACATGTTCGGCGTAAACCTGATCTGAATGACTGAATGTTTGGGCACGGGGAGTTGTTACACAGGTCTACGCAAGTTTAGCCGTATTGCGTAATCCACGTCGGAGTGCTGTTTATACGCATCGTTTACATTTGACTGGGAATGATGGTTTACCGAACCGTCGCGGTTTGTTACTACTGACGACCATATATTGCCCTTGCTCAATGTTGTGCATAAACCAGATCTCGACGACTGTTTCATTGGGCAAGGGGTTCATGGATTACAGATCCTTCCCGCGGGGTTACTACTGGTAAAGCTTTTTCCTTGGTAATTCTATGGTTTACTCAGCAGCACCGTAGACTGGAGTATGTCCCGTAGGTTTATGCACGCCAGGTTGTCGTTTCGTAATCCACAGCGCCACAGCGGAGTGCTGTCTATAGGCCATCGTTTACATTTGCGTCGCCTCGTTTGCTTAGGCTTCGTGGACATGGCTTACCACGGCAGCGACATGTTCGGCGTAAACCATATCTGAATGACTGAATGTTTGGACACGGGTAGTTGTTCCGCAGGGTTACGCACATTGAGCCATCGTTGCGTAATCCACATCGGATTTCTGTCTGTACGCCTATCGTTTACATTTGCGTTTACTCGTTTGCTTAGGCTTCGTGGACATGGCTTACCACGGCGGCGACATGTTCGGCGTAAACCATATCTGAATGACTGAATGTTTGGACATGGGTAGTTGTTCCGCAGGGTTACGCACATTGAGCCATCGTTGCGTAATCCACATCGGAGTTCTGTCTGTACGCCTATCGTTTACATTTGCGTCTCCTCGTTTGCTTAGGCTTCGTGGACATGGCTTACTACGGCCGGGACATGTTCGGTGTAAACCTGATCTGAATGACTGAACGTTTGGGCATGGGGAGTTGTTACAAAGGTCTACGCAAGTTTAGCCGTAGTGTGTAATCCACGGCGGAGTGCTGTTTATACGCCATCGTTTACATTTGACTGGTAATGATGGATTACCGAACCGTCGCGCTTGGTCAGTACTGACGACCATATATTGCCCATGCGCAATGTTGTGTGTAAACCAGATCTCGACGACTGTTTCATTGGGCAAGGGGTTCATGGATTACAGATCCTTCCCGCGGGGTTACTATTGGCAACGCTTTTTGCTTGGTAACTCTATGGTTTACTCAGCAGCACCATAGACTGGAGTATGTCCCGTAGGTTTACGCACGCCAGGTTGTCGTTTTGTAATCCACAGCGGAGTGCTGTCTATACGCTATCGTTTACATTTGTGTCGCCTCATTTGCTTAGGCTTCGTGGACATGGCTTACCACGGCGGCGACATGTTCGGCGTAAACCTGATCTGAATGACTGAACGTTTGGGCACGTGGAGTTAATGCACAGGTCTACGCAAGTTTAGCCGTAGTGCGTAATCCACGGCGGGGTGCTGTTTATACGCCATCGTTTACATTTGACTGGAAATGATGGATTACCGAACTGTCGCGGGTTACTACTGACGACTATATATTGCCCATGCGCAATGTTGTGCGTAAACCTTATCTCGACGACTGTTTCATTGGGCAAGGGGTTCATGGATTACAGATCCTTCCCGCGGGGTTACTACTGTTAACGCTTTTTGCTTGGTAACTCTATAGTTAACTCAGCAGCACCGTAGACTGGAGTATGTCCCGTAGGTTTACGCACGCCAGGTTGTCGTTTTGTAATCCACAGCGGAGTTCTGTCTGTACGCCTATCGTTTACATTTGCGTCGCCTCATTTGCTTAGGCTTCGTGGACATGGCTTACCACGGCGGCGACATGTTCGGCGTAAACCTGATCTGAATGACTGAATGTTTGGGCACGGGGAGTTGTTACACAGGTCTACGCAAGTTTAGCCGTAGTGCGTAATCCACGGCGGAGTGCTGTTTATACGCCATCGTTTACATTTGACTGGGAATGATGGATTACCGAACTGTCGCGCTTGGTTACTACTGACGACTACATATTGCCCATGCGCAATATTGTGCGTAAACCTTATCTCGACGACTGTTTCATTGGGCAAGGGGTTCATGGATTACAGATCCTTCCCGCGGGGTTACTACTGGCAACGCTTTTTGCTTGGTAACTCTATAGTTTACTCAGCAGCATCGTAGATTGGAGTATGTCCCGTAGGTTTACGCACGCCAGGTTGTCGTTTTGTAATCCACAGCGGAGTTCTGTCTGTACGCCTATCGTTTACATTTGCGTCGCCTCGTTTGCTTAGGCTTCGTGGACATGGCTTACCACGGCGGCGACATGTTCGGCGTAAACCTGATCTGAATGACTGAATGTTTGGGCACGGGGAGTTGTTACACAGGTCTACGCAAGTTTAGCCGTATTGCGTAATCCACGTCGGAGTGCTGTTTATACGCATCGTTTACATTTGACTGGGAATGATGGTTTACCGAACCGTCGCGGTTTGTTACTACTGACGACCATATATTGCCCTTGCTCAATGTTGTGCATAAACCAGATCTCGACGACTGTTTCATTGGGCAAGGGGTTCATGGATTACAGATCCTTCCCGCGGGGTTACTACTGGTAAAGCTTTTTCCTTGGTAACTCTATGGTTTACTCAGCAGCACCGTAGACTGGAGTATGTCCCGTAGGTTTATGCACGCCAGGTTGTCGTTTCGTAATCCACAGCGCCACAGCGGAGTGCTGTCTATAGGCCATCGTTTACATTTGCGTCGCCTCGTTTGCTTAGGCTTCGTGGACATGGCTTACCACGGCAGCGACATGTTCGGCGTAAACCATATCTGAATGACTGAATGTTTGGACACGGGTAGTTGTTCCGCAGGGTTACGCACATTGAGCCATCGTTGCATAATCCACATCGGATTTCTGTCTGTACGCCTATCGTTTACATTTGCGTTTACTCGTTTGCTTAGGCTTCGTGGACATGGCTTACCACGGCGGCGACATGTTCGGCGTAAACCATATCTGAATGACTGAATGTTTGGACATGGGTAGTTGTTCCGCAGGGTTACGCACATTGAGCCATCGTTGCGTAATCCACATCGGAGTTCTGTCTGTACGCCTATCGTTTACATTTGCGTCTCCTCGTTTGCTTAGGCTTCGTGGACATGGCTTACTACGGCCGGGACATGTTCGGTGTAAACCTGATCTGAATGACTGAACGTTTGGGCATGGGGAGTTGTTACAAAGGTCTACGCAAGTTTAGCCGTAGTGTGTAATCCACGGCGGAGTGCTGTTTATACGCCATCGTTTACATTTGACTGGTAATGATGGATTACCGAACCGTCGCGCTTGGTCAGTACTGACGACCATATATTGCCCATGCGCAATGTTGTGTGTAAACCAGATCTCGACGACTGTTTCATTGGGCAAGGGGTTCATGGATTACAGATCCTTCCCGCGGGGTTACTATTGGCAACGCTTTTTGCTTGGTAACTCTATGGTTTACTCAGCAGCACCATAGACTGGAGTATGTCCCGTAGGTTTACGCACGCCAGGTTGTCGTTTTGTAATCCACAGCGGAGTGCTGTCTATACGCTATCGTTTACATTTGTGTCGCCTCATTTGCTTAGGCTTCGTGGACATGGCTTACCACGGCGGCGACATGTTCGGCGTAAACCTGATCTGAATGACTGAACGTTTGGGCACGTGGAGTTAATGCACAGGTCTACGCAAGTTTAGCCGTAGTGCGTAATCCACGGCGGGGTGCTGTTTATACGCCATCGTTTACATTTGACTGGAAATGATGGATTACCGAACTGTCGCGGGTTACTACTGACGACTATATATTGCCCATGCGCAATGTTGTGCGTAAACCTTATCTCGACGACTGTTTCATTGGGCAAGGGGTTCATGGATTACAGATCCTTCCCGCGGGGTTACTACTGTTAACGCTTTTTGCTTGGTAACTCTATAGTTAACTCAGCAGCACCGTAGACTGGAGTATGTCCCGTAGGTTTACGCACGCCAGGTTGTCGTTTTGTAATCCACAGCGGAGTTCTGTCTGTACGCCTATCGTTTACATTTGCGTCGCCTCATTTGCTTAGGCTTCGTGGACATGGCTTACCACGGCGGCGACATGTTCGACGTAAACCTGATCTGAATGACTGAATGTTTGGGCACGGGGAGTTGTTACACAGGTCTACGCAAGTTTAGCCGTAGTGCGTAATCCACGGCGGAGTGCTGTTTATACGCCATCGTTTACATTTGACTGGGAATGATGGATTACCGAACCGTCGCGCTTGGTTACTACTGACGACCATATATTGCCCATGCGCAATGTTGTGCGTAAACCTGATCTCGACGACTGTTTCATTGGGCAAGGGGTTCATGGATTACAGATCCATCCCGCTGGGTTACTACTGGCAACGCTTTTTGCTTGGTAACTCTATGGTTTACTCAACAGCACCGTAGACTGGAGTATGTCCCGTAGGTTTACGCACGCCTGGTTGTCGTTTTGTAATCCACAGCGGAGTGCTGTCTCTACGCCATTGTTTACATTTGCGTCGCCTCGTTTTCTTAGGCTTCGTGGACATGGCTTACCACGGCCGGGACATGTTCGGCGTAAACCTGATCTGAATGACTGAACGTTTGGGCACGGGGAGTTGTTACACAGGTCTACGCAAGTTTAGCCGTAGTGCGTAATCCACGGCGGAGTGCTGTTTATACGCCATCGTTTACATTTACGTCGCCTCATTTGCTTAGCAGCTTAGGCCTCGTGGACATGGCTTGCAACGGCCGTGAGATGTTCGGCGTAAACCTGATCTGAATGACTGAACGTTTGGGTTACTACGCAGCACCGTAGACTGGAGTATGTCCCGCAGGTTTACGCACGCTGAGCCGTTGTTACGCACGGCTGTTTCAACTAATAATATACGAATCCTTCTTTGGTCCTAATAAATCAACAATAAAGTAGTAGTTGTTTCAATTAATAATATACTCCACTTAACTGATTATTTGCACTAATAAAGTACTAAACAAAGCATCTAATCCTTCATTGGCGCCTCGTACATTGTTGATCAAGCTCCGTCACTGGTCGAAGTTGATGTGCCTTGGCCACCTAGACCTCTACGCTGGGCGGCTTCCTGCCTGGATCCCACGCTTGATTTACTTAAACATTACAAGTTGAAGGCCAGAACCACATTGGAATCTGCAATGGATCACCAGCGATAGGAAACCAGAGGGGTTTGTACTCTGGGACTCTACCTTCCTCCGATTCCAGATGGAATATGCCGGCGTGCTCATATCGGTTCAACTCTGATATGTAGACACGGTCCCTGATAATGCCATGGTTCGTTTCTGTTGGTTCAACCATGAAAGGATAGCTTGCCCCCAGAAAGAGAGAGCACCCACCTAGGTTCGAGCGAAGAAGCCACTTCCTGCTGAACCCACAGAGCTCATAAAGGATAGTGCCAGTCACCTCGAACCTGAAATTGTCGTTGAATTTCGCGATGAAAATTAAACAACGACCATCAATCAGGTTCGGTTTATGAACAGGAAAGAAAACATAAACGTTCAGAATACTGGTTTACCTGCAAATGTCACTGTAAGCGAGTCCCCGAAATTGTGGCCTGAAGCACTGCCCCCACAAGCGTATTAGTAGGATGTTGCCTTCTTGTGACAGTGCTAAGTGAAAACCATAATCAGCAATGACAATATGTATTAAGCCAATTCTCGGTCCATTAATCTTGGAGGGATTACTAAAATCACCGTCAATGTCCCATGAAAGTATGTTACCCTCCATGTTCACAGCAACAATCTTCCTCTCATGTAGTATGGCGTCAAAATACCCCTTTCGCACCTCATGATTTGTTGTGCCGTTGTTTAAGGCATACCAACTATCCTTTCCACACTCCGTGAACGCTAACAGGCCATATGGTAGGATGACAACAACTAGATAACCATTTCGGTGCCTTGGCGTGCGGCACAGTACCCCACGCTGAACGTACATCATCCTCTCCCAACCTCCTGCCTGCTGAATATCAGCGCCAATTCCGACCACCTTGGACAAAGGGGGCAGCGCACGGGTCGTTCCCGTAATTGGGTTAACGAGGCTCAAGTCTAAGTTGTCCCCCGATGTGAGCAGCCAGTCATCCTTCCCACTGATCCAGGCTCGGTTCTTCAAGATATCAGACTGGCATTGGAAAGAGGACCAACTCGCCACATCGTACAGGCCATACGTGCCAGCCTCAAGATCTTTTTCGACACACCATTCGCCTTCACCATATCCAGATGAAATAAGGATTGGGATGCCTGGCTTCATAATGCATTTGACATCCTTGGTAGCTTTCCTGTAGGACGAGCAAATCGTCCCAAAACCAAGTTTACCCATTGCATCAAGCTTATGCAAAATGAGGACGCACATGTCCAGTCGTAGATTGGCCCATTGTCGTAATATGGTACAGAAAAACCATATTATTGAGAAACCATGGTTTTATATCCTAATTAGGATAATTAGAATATACTAAAAAAGTACCCAGGAAAACTGCAATTTGTTTTCAATTAGTTCATCTTTAGTCTTTCTAATTGGCATGTAAACGACGGACTAATTGTTAGTTCGGATGATCCAAACAGGCTTAAATTTTGATCCAAGGTGAATACGGTACTTACAGTGTCTGCATCTGGGCCACATCCACGAACCCTACATGTTCTGATTCAATGGGGGCCTCGCCGACGGCGACACCATCCGAGTTCTTCATCGGCACATTATTTGGCGAGCCAGTTACGCCGCCATCAGGAACGTCATTGAGCTGGACATCGGCGACGTCAATTTGGGGATACTCGACCGCAGGCTCCATGTCCCCGGACGGTGTCACTTCACGTTCCGGTGAGATGATCGGTGTTTGGTAGCCGAGAGTTGTTCCATCTCAGTGCACTCTTTCATTACATTCTTTCCAAGACTAAATTTTAGGAAAGAGAGCCAGCTTCCTTTCATGGGGATGACCTCTCATACAAGATGAAAGTTTCTTCTATCTCCTTATAATTATGTTGTCAATTCAGCAACAAATGCATATATGTGGCACTGGTCTAAAAAAAAAATGCATATATGTGGCATAAAATTTACAATAATGCTTCACGTCCGACGGAATTATCCCGATTCCTGTCCGACTAATGCATGCAAACTTGCTGCGTGGTGGGCCCAAGTCAACTGTGTCTTTGGTCGTACTGTGGTTGCACGTTGTAGTCCGATGTATAGCAATGTTCTAACTTTTGAAAGGATGCACTGAGACTGGCCGGTTGGCAAACCCACACTGTGCGGCCATGATCTGGATAGGTGACACGTGAACGTCGCGGGAGATCGAACGGCACAACGAAAAGCTCGGCTCCCACATGACGTAATTTGATTCCTCGCGTACGGTGACCCTGCGGCCAGAGGTACACGTCTACTACTGAAATTCCTTTGTTTGTGGGGCCCAATGTGTATTTCCATATTCGGGGTTGTGAAATCAGGACCCATTATTGACTTCCGTGAGATATATGGTACTGTATTATCACAAGCAGAATGGAATCAAATCACGTTTTTTTATTCTTTTGAGTATTTGACAGACATCGCTTCCTTCAACTTAAAAAAAGATTTTGTTATTAATGGGAGAAATCTTATTTCTTTTTTAGAAACGATAATGATTTGAAAATCTTATTTCAATATATATTCCGTTGCATGTGATTTGAGAATCCTGCCGGCGCCATATAGAAGAACTGATTTCGTATATAGCACCACGGGACAGGGCTCCAGCTATGCGCAGCGCGCGCTCCAGGCCCCACAACAGTGGCCGTAGTAGTATAAAATTTCGGGGAGGGGGGGGGGGGGGACCCGGAAAAATTATTGTAAAATGATTTGTTGAACAGTATCACCAAATATCAGTTCAAAATTCACTTTTCGTTTTCTGTTACACAAAAAACAAGATACTTTCCATGTAATTCAGTTGTTTTATTAATCTTCAAAAATATTTCGGAATTTGAACTCAAACTAGTTCACAGACATGTTTTCAGACATCAACAAGCTCTGTAAATTTTTTCATATTTTTTAAAAATCTAATGCCATTCTGCTTGCAACCAAACCCAACCATGCCATGTAGAACTTCACCGGGCAGCCATTTAAAGTTAAGCATGTTTCACCCCAAAATCCCAAATGTCAACAAGGCCGGACCCGCCAGGCCGCCACAGTATTTTCCTTTCCTCTCACACGGCTGCAGCCACACAGGTAGCCACAGCAGCAACAAGCTGGAGTGGCTTCACCAGAAAGGATGCCGCCCAAGTCAACATGCACGGTCCTACACTGGGCCCTTCCCTGTAGCAGCAAACTGAATCAGCACTAAAACATGCAACTACAGTATCCAAAAACATCATCCATGGCCCCTCAGCTTCCCACAACCCAGCTGTACAGCCAATCAGATTTTACAGTTCACTCACACTTCTCTAAGAGCAAGGCCAACGCTTCGTCGCGTCGCCGAGACACGTACTAGGAAAATTCCCGGGTGGGAGAGAGAAGAGGGACCTCGTCGCCGCAGCATGCGACCGTCGCGTCGCAGCTTGCGGGACCCGCCACTCACCCAGCCTCTCACGCATGCAACCATTTTCCCCGAACGCGGGACCCAAAAGAAAGAAGTTAAACTGGCGCTGCATTGGATGGAATCGTCACATGCATGGGCGACGCGCGGACCGCTATGGCCTTGCTCAAAGCTCCCTGACCCCACCCCACTCCCAAGGCTCTGCAACCATGCTCTGACTCTGCCATGAACACTCGAGTGAGCAGGACAATGGCCCCTGCAAAATGCATTTTAATACTCATCGGCAGGCAGAGCTAAGCTCACGATTGGCCCCTGCAAACCACGACTCACTGTCCGTGCTTTCTCCCAGCGTTAGGTCAAAGTTCACATTTAGAGCGTCCCCAAAGGGGAGCTAAGAGCGTCCACAAAGGTAAAGCTAGCTAAGAGTCAGCAGCTATCTCTTAGATAGGATTGAGAAGAGGTGGGTCTCATGTTTCATTCTCTCATTACTCTTAGAGACTATCTCTTGAGGAAGAGCTAGCTGCCTTCTCTCTCTTCTTTTTTCTCAATAAACAATTCTAAGAGTCAGCTTAGAGCTAGCCTTTGGGGACGCTCTAAGAGTTAGTCCACGTACGATTTTGTCCTACGTGGAGGAGAGAAGAAGAGGAAAGAGAGAGGAGCTAACTCTTACTCAAGAGCAGTCTCTAACATTTAATGAGGTGTTGACAGGCGGGGTCGGACAATAATTTAGAGACAGTGTTAACTCTTAGGCTGACTCTTAGATGAGGTGGAGAGTCAGCACTACCTCTACCTTTGGGGACGCTCTTAGTCAGGCGTCGGTTTACTGAATCGGCTTACACACGTCGCGACATGTTGCATAACCTGATGAGAGGACGACCGTTCGGTTCCAATGGGCACAGGAAGATGGGCAACCCATCCATCCCGGTGGTTTACTGCTCTTCAGATTCGGCGATTCCGGTTTTAGAAAAAAGCCGGTCAAGATACCGCCTACTGTAGATATACCTGTATATGAAGTTATGAACACCCGCAGTGTTGGGGAGGTCAGCCGATTTGGACTTTGGAGAACCCGCCGGTGAGGCGGTGAACACCCCTTTATTTA
This sequence comes from Eragrostis curvula, assembly GCA_007726485.1. Lineage (NCBI taxonomy): Eukaryota > Viridiplantae > Streptophyta > Magnoliopsida > Poales > Poaceae > Eragrostis > Eragrostis curvula. Next base: position 43,402,057 of record CM017442.1, on the reverse strand, counting down.
TTTTTTTTGAGACCTGGCGGTGAACACCCCTGCGCAGCAACGTGCAGCATGTATCGCCCGCGTAGACACGTTGAGCCTGGCATTTCCTGAGGAATGCCTGCGTAATTCGTTTGCCATTCCTTTATTCCAAAATGGACGGAAAATCGTCACATTAGAACTCAACCGTAACAAGATCATAAAACAACAACAACAAAAACTCAACCGTAACGTGGGACCCTCGTTGGGAAGAGAAGACCCGTTTACACGTGCAGTTGCGCATCTGCGGTGACGGTTCAGAGTTGTCACTTCAAAATAATGTGGCGCCTCGCATCCCTCCCGATGTTTACGCGCTCTCTCCCCCTCCTCCCTCCTATATATACTCCATTAATGACGAGTATTTATGTACCGCATTCATCCCCTTAAGCGACTCTGTTTTGCTCCGGTGATATTGACGGCGGTTTTGACAGGTGACGGCGGTTCCACCCAAAATCTTCGTTCCACCACCCCGCCCCTTCCTCTCCCCCTCTAATCTACTCTGCAATTAGGTCTTTTTAAGGTGCTCACATCTTCATTAGGAACTGATTTGTCCGCTTGCTTCATCTTCTTCTTCTTCTTCTTCTTCTTCTTCTTCTTCTTCTTGTTTTTCTGCTTGTGACGGTCGCTTTCACCCAGATTCGGCACCCGGACGGCGACTGGTTCACAATCCAGTCCTGGTGAGTTCTTTCGCCTCATCATATCCTATTATTCCTTCCAAGTGTTACCCCATTAGCAACTTTGTGGTCTCCTTATTATTTGGGGTCTTTCCTTAGAATGCTTTCAATTCAAAGCTCTGTTTAATTTGTTTTATCATACATTTTGTCTCTTCAGCCTTTATATGCGAATTTTAGGCAATCACAGAACGTACTCCCTTTTTATGGGATTTAGGATTACACATCTCTTGCGTTCCAGTCGCCTGAAATCTCAAAAGCTTTTGGGTTGCGGCGTGGCTCCACAGCAAGGAGCCTGTGTAGGGAGTTTCGTAGAGCGACGCGCGAGGTGTCAGATATCGCCGATCTGGATCCACGCTAGTCGAGAATTTTCGGTTCACGGACCCATTCCGTGAGCCTCTCCAGATTTGACACCCGATCCGCGTATCAGGGACCGGTACCTCGAATTTCTTCGGAACGAGGGATTCTTGTGTTTCTTTTTTTCGTTTTTCATTTTCCGCACATCTTATCATAACCAAATTGCCGCTTGATACGCTTGGTGTGCCTCCTGATCGATTTTTATTCTCTGTTCGTACGTTCCTATCCATGTAGTACGAATAATGAACCCCCTTAAGTCTTAATAAAGCTCTCTTTCCTCCCAAAAAAAGCCATGTACTACGAACTGCCCCCTAGCCTGTTGTCGACTGAGATGAGATCATGAGAGCAGTATTTTTCTTTTCCAGGAAGCTGAATTACTTCTAGGTGTTGTTTGGCAAATGCGAAATGTGAGGTGCGTTAGGGATTGGGAAATGATCCTTGAGAGAATAGAGGGTTGAGATGTAATATGATGAGGAATTGAATGGTCTAGATTTTCCACCCCAGTTCCCTATCCCAATCCCTATCCCCATTTCCCAATATCCTTTGTTCCTATCTCAAGCAAGTACCGAAACGGAATATTCTATGATTTCATACTTCACTGCAGTCACTGAGTTTGCAGACTAAACCACAATTATAGTTTGTTGAAAATTATTGTCACCTTCATTTCTGTATTTACTATCCGTGAGCAATTATTTATTGTGTTAGTACTCCCTCCATCTCCGTTTAATTATTGGTGTCTTACTCAATGTTCTGTGTCATGAAGGGTCATTGGTCTGGCATTCTGGCCCCGAACTGACTCTGTTTGCCATCTCCAAAAGCGGACCAAGCCAAATCACTGCCATCATGGGATGTGAGAACGACAACAGACAGGGGTCAACTTCAGTGGATCCGGATTCAACGTCTGTAGAAGTTAGCGTCATTTCTGACTCATGCTTAGAACTCAAGGAAACCAGACAGGAATTGTTAGAACTAAAGAAGAAGCTGGAGGACGCGCAGGAACAGCTGACGGAAGCTTTGGAAGAACTAGATGCCTCACAGACGCTCTGCACGGATTTGACAGTCAGGGATAGGAGAAGCAACGATGAGCTGCAGATGCTTCGCATGAAGATCATCAATGTAAGTTCTACTCCCCTTTAGTAAGGATCATACCGATTGTCCTTTTTTGTCATTTTCATCCTCACTTTGTTTATTAAATAATGTACTTTCAATGGAGCACTATTGTAGAATTTCTTTTACGTCGGGCATGCCGCAATACCTATCATCCTTGCATTCGTCTGGGAAAAATGAAAACACTAATTCGATTTTTTTAAAGCAATACTAATTCGATTCTAATTGTTATCTGCAGCGCTTTCCCGTGGGTAGAATGGGAAATGCAATAATTGGGGTCAAAAGGATGGGCGAGATTGATAAGAAAGCATTTATAACAGCTTGCAGGTCCAAGCCAGATCCTATAACTGATGAAGAGAAGCAACTATCCTATTATCACAATTGGAGGCTGATATAGCAAATCCGAACTGGCATCCTTTTAGGTTGATTCAAGCTGAAGGCGATTTTAAGGTTTGTGCCTATATGCTGCTCAATCATGGTTTCTATCAATCCTAGTTGGATATAAATCGATCCTCTGTAACGGTGCCTGCTTTGTCCGACTGCAGCAAGTTATCGATGAAAACGACCCGACGCTCCGGAATATACAGGAAGCTCAGGGCGAAACGATTTATTCCATGGTAACAACGGCACTGCGTCAGATAGATGAGTTCAACCGGAGTGGCGGATATCCTATTCTGGTGCTGTGGAACTACAGGGAGGGCCGCGAAGCAACGCTGGATGAAGCTGTGGATTTCATTATGAATAAATGCGATGGGCTCAAGAGGAAGCGCCAAATCGTTGATTGATAAGTTTTTTAGTGACGCACCAAATATATGCATAGTCGTGTCTGTATGTATTGTGATAGAGGAGAGCTTCAATGTTCGCGTCTGTAATGGTTTGCATGGCCACTATCTTACCGTCCCATTTACCGTTCACGTGCACCAGGGAAAGATTATGTACCTTCTATTTTACGAGCACATACACCTGGTTTAAGCACGACTGCGTAATCCACCACCTAGTGCTGTCCTCACACCAACGTTTACGTACATTTTCGCGGCATGGTTTACTCACTTGTCTTTGTGGGTTGTGGCTTACATCGGCTATGCAATGAATTTCGTAAAGCTCATGTCAGGACCAGTGTTCACTGTGTAATGGAGCGTTGGGTTACTCACCCACCCATCCGGTTTACTCACACCAAACCCTTGGTTTGCTTGATTCTGGTGGTTTACAAAGCTTCATGGTTAACGTGAATCAGGTTCTACCACGGTGTCGTGCATTGTGTAAACCACGCCTACCTTGTCTGTGCTTTCTTGCAGGGGCACTTGCACATTTACGACACATTCGCAGTGTTTGTAATCAAGATGCCTTGCCACTGGCGCAAAGTTTTGCATACCAATACGGTCCAGAATTATATGAGACTGGATGCATGGTCGGGACGGGTTTACGGACATTGCGCCGTGCTTGGTGTAAACCAAGTCACGACTCGCTTGTCCGTGCTTTCTCGCGGTTGTGTATAGTGGTCCAAGTAGAGCGCAACCCGGGTCCAAAAGGGAATTCATGCCCTTTCTCAGTTGTTTGTTTTTTTGGTTATGATACGACTTACGATTGCACGACCCCATCCATTCCTATTACAAAAGATCGTTCCTTGCACAGAAAAAGGAAACAAAAGATCGTGCTGGCCCCTCGCTCCACGGCGAGATTAGGGGCTGGATCGCGCAAAACCTTGCAGAACCTGTGGCTTGTCTTACACCATTCGCGCCGGAGAAGCAGTTGGAGCTAGGGCTTCGAGAGGTGAGGTGACTGCGATTCCGCCCAGATTCGTCCTTCTTCTCCCCATCATTCTAATTAATCTCCCCTGCGATTAGGTATTCTTCAGTTGCCCACATCTTGATTACAAACTGATCGATTTGCCATCTTATTCGTTATTTCTTCTTGGCGGCTGCTCTCACCCAGAATCGGCACTCCGCAGGACGGCGACTGTTTCCCGATCCGGTCCTGGTGAGTTCTTCCGGCTCATCATAATTAACCTAACCTATTATTCCATGTGAGCGTTTCCCTGTTATTAACTTTGTGGTCTTTGCGTGGACCGTTTGGGCTTTTCCTTTCTCCATCTTCTGTACTAGGACTTTGGAATATGATCACCACCAGAGAGGTCGATTTCCTTGCTGGTTCGATTTGATTCCGCGAGTTATTGAACGCCGACGAGATTTTAATTGGAGTCATGTTCATTAATTCCTCTGGTTCGTATTTTCCCGACGAGGTTAATTACGCCAGATCCACGTAAACACGCTCAACAAGTCAGGTTAGCCGGTTAGCCCCACCCAAGCTGTTCATAATCAGTTCTTCTTTTCCTGACATGTACATTTGCATTTTTTATGCCATTTATACATCTAAAGTGGGATCTCTATGAGATGAGTCGATTGTAGCAAAAATATTTTAACATAGGAAAAATGTTTGATTGTAAGTGTCACTGGTTGTAGTTACCCCACTAGTAACAATACCATTGTGGGAGCATCTTCGCCTGTTACAAACTGAGGATATTTAATCTAGTTATTACTGGTTAGACTCTCTTTAATTATTTTTTAGACTCTGTCCATGTTAAATAAAAGGGTATCCCCTGTACTGTCTATTCACTGTGCCTTTATCTATCTTTCTATGCAGTTTTAGTGCCTGTTCACTTTCGTACAGTATGTCTGAAAAGAGAAGGGCTGTGGGTACCAACTGTGCATCTCATCCGGATAGTTTTGGCGATCGTTTTCGCGTGCTCACCGACGACCTTCTTCGTCACATCCTATTCTTCTTGCCGGCGAATGAAGCTGTGCAGACGTGCGTGCTTGGACAGCACTGGTGCAACCTCTGGAAGACTGCTCCGGGTCTTCGTATTGTCTGTGGTGGTGAAAATGAACCGGAATCCGTGAAGGAGATACAGGTCTTTATGTACCATCTTCTGCTCCTCCGTGGTGATGCACCTCTCGAAACATGTGTCATCTATCTCAACGATGTCGAATACGACGAAATGCTCTGCGAAACCTCTGGATCCGGCATGTCCTGTTACGCAACGTTTGGTTTCTGAGCCTCAAGCCCTACATGGACGAATCGCTATTATTTGAGGTTAACAATGTACCTATTGCGTCCCAGCATCTGATCAGGCTCGAGCTTTCATTTATACAATTCAACAACAGCTTCCTCGACTTCTCGAGGTGTCCAGCATTGGAAGTCCTTGAGATTTCGTTTTCGAGCTTCTCGGGTTGCAATAGAATTTCATCGGAATCTCTAAAGAGTCTAACCATCCGGAGTTCTAGTTTCAGAATGAGACATCGCACTCATGTTTACACCCCAAATCTTGTTTCGCTGCTGCTTGAAGTCGCTAGTTGCAGGGCTCCTTTGCTTCAGAGAATGCCATCCTTAGTGAACGCGATCCTTGAACTTTCTAATTCAGACATGGACCGCTGCTTCAACTCAAATCCTGGAGATTGTTCTGATAAAAATTGTATTTCTTGTTATGAGATAGACGGTGATGCCAGAAACAGTGTTATTCTGCAGGGATTATCAGAAACTAAGGATTTGGTGCTGATATCTGACACTGGAGCGGTAAGCTTACACTTGAAATCATCTTTTTCACGTTCATTATATATTTGAGTGGCTTTCAGAACCCCAAAAAACTTATCTCGTAAAATACATGTCCAGTTTATATTCAGACGGGACTTGAATCGTGCTCCCATATTTAGCAACTTGAAGAGATTGATACTCAACGAATACTGGTGTGTGTCCATCGACCTAATTGCTGATCTAACTCCACTATCATATATGCTCCAACATTCACCAATTTTAGAGAAGCTCACACTTTAACTGGTTTGCAAGGTATACAGTTTCTACTATACTACATTTGCTGCGTTTCAGAACTCCTATTGTTCATTGCGGATCAATTTGTTTCTATCTATGCAGGGAATAAACAACAAGGTCGAAATAATAGGAAATCCTGATTCAACAGGGGCACTGGCTGTGACATCACATCTGAAAATAGTGAAAGTCCAATGTGAAGTGTTTGACAATATAGTCGGACAGGTTCTGACGTACCTAAGCATGTCATTTAATATTTGTAAGTACTGGCTACTGACACTTTCTAGTATATAGTATCGTTTTTGTTTGTCTCGTGTGGAAGAAGGCCAGTCTAAAGGAATACTTAAGTCCATCTTGAAACTAGTTAAATGACGAAAGGTATATTGGAGATAATAGTATTTATTCGCTACTCTTGTTTTCATACACACAGGTTTCCGTTTTTGGAAAAGACAAATGCAAGAGTCAGGGGCAGAGGAGGAGGCAGACCCTTTTTGTGATGCCACTTGACACCAATGATGTGCCGTACACAGGCACGTCGCTTCATGGTGGCCGTGTTTATATATGTGACTTGGGTCTCGGCGGCAGCCCAGTTGCAATAGTTCGCTTAGATAAGACACATTGCCGCTTCGGCTAACTTCCCGTTTATATATCATCAGGGTTACCTCATTAGGTGTTTATCGTTGCATTTGTAATAGAACAAAGTAATAAAGGTCACGGGAGGCTCCTACGTTTATTGATGTACTATTTAATTAAATGGTAATACCTCTGTTGTGTGTTATTCACAGGGCGTTTAATTTCCTTCTTTATTTTTTGGAGCGCTTCCATGCACTAGCCAATCACGAAGCATGCACTCGATCGGCCCAAGGCTGCCATTGGTAAGCCGGGAAACCAATGGGAGCTCACGCCCATTTGTATATCTCCTGATGCGCCAAGCACAGGAGAAGCTGTACAAAGTTTTGCAACAGCTCGAGAGAGTTGATGTTATACTGCTACCAGATGTGCGCCGCAGTGCGATCTTCTCTGACGGCAGCCTGCGCTCGTCGGCGGTCTACAAGCTCAATCTGTCGGCGATTGTATCCTGAAGGGTGCGCATATAGACAAATCGGATCGTGAGCGAACATATGTGAATTAAAGTCCAACGAGCAACCAGCACTGATCGCAAAAAAGTGCAGCCCATCGAGAAACGTTCCCCCCCCCCCCCCCCCTAAAAACACTTAAAACGCCTAGCCGAGAGGTTACAGCATTAATGACATGTCTTTCTTCGGGCCTCCATGCTTCTTTCTCAGAGGCAGCAACAGTTGTGTTGGTATGGGATGATGATCTTCATGGTTTGTTCTGTATGCTGCTCTTTTACCAACAGTTTCTCTCTTCGAGCCTTTTTTTGTCTTGGGAAGAAGCTTCTTTTTCTCGCTCCATTGCACGTAGAAGTTCTTCATGCAGTGAGCCGCCAACATCAGATTCCTAAGCAATGAACACGATAATGAAAACACATGGACTTGGCAATAAGGGAATTCAAATCAATGTCATTGATATTCTTGGCAATATAAACACCAACCGAAATAGGTGTGGAGTATGATTTCCTTCTTAATATGCTGCGTTCGGAGAGCACTAATCGACAGCATATCTTCTTCCGGAATATGTCCATTTCATCCTAACAGTTATAAGAAAATGGTCCTTAGCGCTGTATCTTCTGGGCCGACCAATCTCATATGTGCATAGTTATACCAGTTCATATTCATAAGCAACGGAGCAAAACATACACACGTACCGGCGTGAAGGACTCATCAAGTGAACTTCCATTCCAGTGCATCATATATTTAATGATGTAGACGCCACATGATGAGCTAGTAGTGTATGCATGTTCCACGTCAACCCACTCGTATGTACATGTGAAAGTCTGGCTGGTAACATATTCGCGTTCCAATTGTTCATCGTCCGGGTGGTTGACAACGTCGCCCATGTTATGATTCCTGCCGAGATAACAGAAATACATGGTGAATCAAGGCCCGAAGTGGTGAAGACGCTAGGGTAGAAACAAAAGACATGATTAGCGGTCTCTATGAACAGATTTGCACACGCTTGCACTCCGACAACATAAAAAAACAAATGTCTCCATAAATATGACTCCTGCGTGCAATGCTCATGACACTATTATAGCGGTACTAATAAATAAAATTCCAGACTTCAACAGTAGACTCGCCGCTACTTAATCTATGCATACTATATACGAATTAGATAGCGCGTAGTAATAAACGAAGCATGATAGCCGGATATATAAAACCTTCTCCCTGGTCTAAGATGACGGAATAGGATGACTGAACCACGGGGTGTCAAAAATTCCAACCGAGATTTCAATGGTTTCAATTAGGCCAGATAATAAAAGGAATTCACTGGACTCACCGAGCAGTCGAGGGTGCAGGATGGTGGTCGTAGGGGCGGATCCAGATTCAGGAGGATCGTGGGTTGGTTGGTTCGGGTCGAGGGGTGGGAGTCGTGGCGGTGGCGGCGGCGGCGGTTGAGAGAGAAGTCGCGTGGAGGTTAGGGTTCACTTCAATATATTGACTGGCAGCCGCATCATTTTTTTTATTAATTTGCTGATGATCTGTCACTTCAGTAATTGGATGGAAACGGTACCGATCCGGATCCCGACAAAATAGGCGCCGTTCCCTTACCAAAGGAAACTGTCGCCCTGCCATCAGGTTTACGCACATCAGTGTAAGCCACGACCACAATGTGTCAGTTTAATGGGAACACAGGCCCCCATTCCCCCAGACCGTGGAATCGGCCCATGAGGGTAGAGGCCGAGGGCGGACGCCACGGCCCAGACAGGCCGTGGAGGCCCAATAAGAAAGCGGGCGTCGTCTCGCACCGGACGAGGGCCATGCACCGCGGGGTAGCCACGTGGCTACCCCCGATGTGCTGACATTGTGTTTGCACTGACAAACGAGTCGTGACTGGGTTTACACCAAGCACGGCGCACCCTTGGACTTGCCAAACTAAAAAGGGTTGTCATCAGTAGTACACAAGCGCGATGGTTCAGTAATCCATCCTCCCCTTGCCCATGTTAATCGTCATTCAGATTAGGTGTACGCACAACAGGGCACAACCGTTGTCAGTCACGTCCACAAAGCCTAATAAGCAAACGAGGCCACGCAAATGTACACGATGGCGTATAAATAGCACTACACTGTGGATTACGCACCGTAGACTTAACGTGCGTAAACCTGCGCCACGTAATCCACTGTACGGGGCTGCGAAGTAAACCATTGCCACTAGTAAACCAGCGGGAAGGATCAGTGATCCATCGTTTCCTTGCACAATGAAACAGCCGTCGATTTCAGGTTTGCCCATGTAAATTGTCATTCAGATCAGGTTTACGCACACCAAGCACGGCGCAATGTGCGTCCACCGCAGATAGAGACAATACTCCACGGTGCTGCGTAGTAAACCAAACAAAAAGGGTTGTCAGGACTCAGGAGTAAACCATCGGAAGAGTAAACCGTATTCCCGGGCCCATGGAACCGAACATTTTCAACCCGGCTCGGGTGCGGATATGCTTACGCGACACTTTCCGTTTAACATAAGGAGTATATCCAAACAGAAGAAACTTGGAACTTGTTATATCTGTTTCCATAGCTTGTCGCATCGCACAAATTGTATAGAACCGTGGCGGTGAAAGTTGGTCTCATATCTGTCGTTCATAGAAGGAAAACACTACAAGTACGAAATTTATGGGTACGAAGCGGCTACGAAGATAGTTTTTGGGTCGCGGACACTCAGCCGCAAATGCAACCGTCTCTTCTAATCACACAGAATTAAGACTAACCCACGGCCAGGCCAGTGGCTAAGGCAATTCGCGCCTACTGATGTACGTTGAAATCTTGGCATTATAAACTTCTCTTTGTTTTGAATTTAGACTACTTTTGTCGTTTATGTGAGCTGAAATTATGGTTCAGTCATCAACCGTGCAATCGAAGTGAGAACAAAGTATATAGGCTTGCCGCTTGCTGGCATTGGTAAATGAAACGTGCAGACATGCGTATATATGATGGTGGATCCGCGTCACCATGTGCTTTTATTTTTTGAGCTAACCATCAACATGCGAAGGAGTCAGGTATATACCGAGACAGATGATCTGGGCCATGGCATTTGGTCCAGTAGTGCGCCGAGATAACGCATTCACTGGACTTCGCACACAGCTCTTCGTACGTGTAAAATGTTGAGAAGATCTTGGCAAAGAAGGATGACCAGGAGCTCTAGCGTATTGAGTTGTTCATCAAGTTGTACTATTGACAACCTATACTTCTCTCGCTACATGGGATGTAACAGGCTAGCAACTTGAGTTGTTCATCAAGTTGTACTGTTTGTTGTCGCTTAAACTACCTGAAATTGTTATATCGTGAGACCTTTAGCCTGCACATGTTTGTAAGCAGGTATCCCCAGCATGTAATTTTCTGTCAAAATAAAGCATGGAAACTATGGTCAAACAGAGGTACGTGGCTGACTTCCTCAACCGGCCATCATAACACTTTAGGTGATATACGTATAAATAAATATTCATGGTACCATCATACAAATAAATTATTTCCAAATTGATAGAGATACGAAAAAAAGGCACTTGTATGGCTGGTATGATTGGTCGTTTCGCAGCATCCTGTGGTCTTGGCACCAAAACTAATCGTCTTCACCAAACGTTCAGTAGGAGCATGACGGATGAATATAAAACAAGAGTTAGCAAGCCAGAAAAATTACAAGTGCTGTACCATACAAGATATGAACACATGAGTCGTAACATACCAATGTTGTCATATGAAGCATGGTCCGCGGGCAAGAAATCTTTGGCAAAGTCAGATTTAACCTGCACAAAAATATTGCAAGGAATTTGACCTTTTATAATTCTCTGCCTCGTCACTTTGACAACATATTTTGCAATAGCATAATTACGTGCGCTCGCTCGTGCATGTGCGTGATACAAATTAATATTGTACTCTTTTGGTTTAAATGCCCTTTTTTCTACCTTGGACAAAATAATTCTTGCAACTTCACATGGTCCAATAACATGAAGATTATTGTATATTATAAAAGGGATTTATCTCAGTGACTCCAAACACTCCAGTATTATTGGCCTATTTATTGAACTTCTAGAAGTGGATCGTCTAAGATGGTAACTCCTTACATAGGATGCAAATAAAATAACAAATAACTTGAAATTGAGGCACTAATAACTCGAAACTGATATATGTCGTGTCATACGCAATGAAGAAGCACATATACATACCGTCGTTAAGGACTGATCCCAGTGCATCATGTATTTGAGGATGAAGTCGCCCCATGACGAGCTAGCAATGCACATATATAAACGTCAAACCAATGGTACATGGCATACAAACGTTTCAATTCCGAAACAGTGTACCTCACCTGTGTTTATGTGCAGTGGTTACATGATGGTGCTCTCTGTGGAAGCAGGTCTGGTAAGGTTTCAACAGGTCATGGTTGTGCTGAGCAATGAAGGTGCTGACATTCCAATGCCCGGTTCCATTGTCTACCTTGACAACTAGCTGGGCCATGCACCCGTTCCTAGTAATGTTCCTGGGCTTCCTGGACCGATCTGCCATGTTCTTGCAACGCCAACCTTCCCGGGAGCAAACGAAAGTCCTTGACGTGACGACTCCATCGGCCTTCTTTGTGGTCGATTTCCTCTCAGAGAAGCCCTTGTCTTTAGCATAAGCTTCGTAGAACAGAAATGCATCCTCCTCGCTAGCGAAAGTCTGGCTGATAACATATTCGCGTTCCAATTGTTCATCGTCCGGGTGGTTGACAACGTCACCCATGTTATGATTCCTGCCGAGAAAACAGAAATACATGGTGAATCAAGGCCCGAATGGGTGAAGACGCTAGGGTAGAAACAAAAGACATGATTAGCGGTCTCTATGAACAGATTCGCACACGCTTGCACTCCGACAACATAAAAAAACACATGCATCCATAAATATGACTCCTGCGTGCAATGCTCATGACACTATTATAGCGGTACTAAATAAAATTCCAGACTTCAACAGTAGACTCGCCGCTACTTAATCTATGCATACTATATACGAATTAGATAGCACGGAGTAATAAACAAAGCATGATAGCCGGATATATAAAACCTTCTCCCTGGTCTAAGATGACGGAATAGGATCACTGAACCACGGGGTGTCAAAAATTCCAACCGAGATTTCAATGGTTTCAATTAGGATAATAAAGGGAATTCATTGGACTCACCGAGCAGTCGAGGGTGCAGGATGGTGGTCGTCAGGGCGGATCCAGATTCAGGAGGATCGTGGGTTGGTTGGTTCGGGTCGAGGGGTGGGAGTCGTGGCCGTGGCGGCGGCGGCGGCGGAGAGAGAAGTCGCGTGGAGGTTAGGGTTCACTTCAATATATTGACTGGCAGCCGCATCATTTTTTTTATTAATTTGCTGATGATCTGTCACTTCAGTAATTGGATGGAAACGGTACCGATCCGGATCCCGACAAAATAGGCGCCGTTCCCTTACCAAAGGAAACTGTCGCCCTGCCATCAGGTTTACGCACATAGGTGTAAGCCACGACCACAATGTGTCGGTTTAATAGGAACGCAGGCCCCCATTCCCCCAGACCATGGAATCGGCCCATGAGGGTAGAGGCCGAAGGCGGACGGCACAGCCCAGACAGGCCGTGGAGGCCCAATAAGCAAGCGGGCGTCGTCTCGCACCGGACGAGGGCCATGCACCGCGGGGTAGCCACGTGGCTACCCCTGGTGCGCCCTCCCGGCGATCCCAAGCGCCGCCATCCATTGGGCTCGCCTACGCGAGCCGAAACAGCTGCTCTGCTCCCACACCATCCCGTCGTAGCGCTCACGGGCTTGAAACCAGCGCGACGGAGGAGCGAATCGTGGTTCCTTCCCGTGGCCGTGACCACGGAACGGAACCGAACAGTTGTTCTGAAATAAGGTTTACGCTCAATATGTCACAACTGGAGTAACGAAAGAGTAAACCGTATTCCCGTGCCGTGGCAATGGAACAGTCGTCCTGATATCATGTTTACAAACAACTTGTCGCCACCGTTGTAAGCCACGACCACAAATCAGAATAAGTAAACCGACGCCTTGCTAACGTAAACTTTGGTATGACGCTGTGACTGTGAGAAGAAAGCACCGACAAGTGAGTCAAGTCGTCTCGCACCGGCGAGGAGGACCATATGCACTGCGTTGGATACTATCGGGAAATGGGCGAGTACGATACCATCAGAGGTCCTGACATCACGTTTACGCACAACATGTCTAGATCGGTGTAAGCCATGACCACAAATAGCAATAAGTAAACCTACGCTTTGCTAATGTAAACTTTGGTCTGACGCTGCGAGAAAGCACTACCAAACGAGTCGAGCCGTGATTGGGTTTCCGCCACGCACGGCACATTGTGCGTAAACTGGCGATAGAGCCAGCAAGGCTCACCAAAGAAAACAAAAAAAGGGTTGTCCAGAGTAAACCAGCGTGAAGGAGGAGTAAATCGTATTCCCCTCACCATGGAACCGAACAGTCGTCCTCGTCCTGAACATCACGTTTACGCACAATATGTCACGACCAGTGTAAGCCATGACCACAAATCGGAATAAGTAAATCAAGGCCTAGCTAATGTAAACTTTGGTTGACGCTGCGAGAAAGCACTGAACGGGTCGAGCCGTGACTGGTTTTGCGCCATTCACGGCGCATCGTGCTTAAACCGGAGATAGAGCCAGCAGAGCTCAACAACAACAAAAAAAGGAAAAGGTTGACACAGGAGTAAACCAGCGAAACGGTCGAGTCCCGTGCCCAAGAACCGTCCTGAACATCGGGTTTACGCATATCGTGTGGCGACCGGTAGAAGCCATTGGCCACACACAAATTAGAATAAGTAAACCTGACGCCTTGCTAAACGAGAAAGCACTGCCAAACGAGTCATGACTGGGTTTACACTGCTGCCAGATGTGCGCCGCAGTGCGATCTACTCTGACGGCAGCCTGCGCTCGTCGGCGGTCTACAAGCTCAATCTGTCGGCGACTGTATCCTGAAGGGTGCGCATATAGATAAATCGGATCGTGAGCGAACATATGTGAATTAAAGTCCAAGGAGCAACCAGCACTGATCGCAAAAAAGTGCAGACCATCGAGAAACGTTTCTTTCCACTAAAAACACTTAAAACGCCTAACCGAGAGGTTACAGCATTAATGACATGTCCTTTCTTCGCGCGTCCATGCTTCTTTCTCGGAGGCGGCAACAGTTGTGTTGGTATGGGATGATGATCTTCATGGTTTGTTCTGTATGCTGCTCTTTTACCAACAGTTTCTCTCTACGAGCCTTTTTTGTCTTGGGAAGAAGCTTTTCTTTTCTCACTCCATTGCACGTACAAGTTCTTCTTGCAGTGAGCCGCCAACATCAGATTCCTAAGCAATGAACACGATAATGAAAACGCATGGACTTGGCAATAAGGGAATTCAAATCAATGTCATTGATATTCTTGGCAATATAAACACCAACCGAAATAGTTGTGGAGTATGATTTCCTTCTTAATATGTTGCGGTCGGAGAGCATTAATCGACAGCATATCTTCTTCCGGAATATGTCTATTTCACCCTAACAGTTATAAGACAATTGTCCTTAGTGCTGTATCTTTTGGGCTGACCAATCTCATATGTGCATAGTGATACCAGTTCATATTCATAAGCAACAGAGCAAAACATACACACGTACCGGCGTGAAGGACTCATCAAGTGTACTTCCATTCCAGTGCATCATATATTTAATGATGTAGACGCCACATGATGAGCTAGCAGTGTATGCATGTTCCAAGTCAACCCACTCGTATGTACATGTAATACTAACATTTCGATGCTGGCACAGTATAGCGTACCTGTCATGTTGTTCCGGTATGTTTCTGATATGAATAGTCGGCCACGTCATCACACTAATCCCGCCATTACATTTGATTTCTGAGATGTAGTCATCAATACAGTACTGAATATATGTTCTGTGCACAACAAAGATGTATAACAATATAAGATTGGTTTTGTTAAGATGGCTATATTGGCACGTATTCCATGTACTCACCACGGACTCTTCCTTCTCGGCATCCCACGTTCCATTTTTGAATGATGGATCCAGTACTTGCACCTCCTTTTCGTTAATATTGAATACAAGAAGAACCCAATGGTTACTTCTTACATGAACAGGGATGTAGACCTGTGATGCTGGTTGACTTAGTATTCGCAAAAAACAACAACAAAACATAGTATTTCGTGACACTTTTTGGGCAAATAAGATAGTGTACAAGTTTCAGACAACGCACCATATCTCGTGTAAGGAAGTATTCTCCTGTACGGGCCGTACTTGGTGAGTGCCCTTTGGTAATATAGGTGTCAATGTACGCCACCTTATTATTTGCTATGCCAGACAAAAATGCATAACAATCTATAACCTGGGAAAAAGCATTGTAACTTAAATACATATGCCATCATACTTTATTAGCGCCATTCATATAGTCAGAAATAAATGGCGCTCACATCACCAAACATCCAACCGTCTTGACAAGATCCCCAGTCTTCACTAGCAGTCGCATTAGGCAACAGACTTTCGACAGGAATTTGAACATCGTTGATGTCAACGATAATTTCATTTTTATTGCTTATTGTGACATAGCGTAAAACCTCTTTGTCTTCCACAGTCAGCATGTAGTCCTCACTGTCATCTCGGTGATATGCTCCACAACTGTTAACATTGGTTGGAGACTGCACTTCGACTTATTCAGACAGAATCTAGAGCATTTCAGTATTAGCATGACTAACTGGGGCAACAAAGATATTACCTGCTGGTAATGGTTTTCGTTATGTTGATGGGTGCTGAAGTTGGAGTCATGGACAAGCAGGTTCAAAAGGTCCTGTCAACAGCATATGTTAAACAAAAAACATAAGGAAACGGTGCATTTCTGAAATACATACGGCCACAGCACACTGTTCTCGCTGCAGATGCAAATCCGAGACAATCTGGCCTACCATCTGCGACAATATAAAGGAGTGAATCACGAGGGATAAGCAATGTAAGATTATTTGTGTGGAATAAGTTTTTTAAAAGGGAATTCGTCTGGAAGAAATTATCCACTCACATCGCCATCATTTGCAAAGTTGTTCTTTGAAGAGAAAAGAGACGGCCCATGCGGACTAGTGCTGTGGCGTCCGTACTGACGCGAGTCAACAGTTTTATATTGTGTATTGTTTGGTCCCTCGCGGTAGTTTGGAAGGGTGACCAAAATCTGAGGAAAATGTAAAATAAAACCCACGGGCATAAAACAGAGGGAGGACATAGAGAGCAAGAGTAGCCATTAGCTATATGGATTTACCTTAAAATCATGAAGTTGATACTGGCTCATGTTCTTCAGTATTTGTTCTGTCAACTCTACAGTCCAGTGGCTCATGAGTGGGTACTTACGCCTACTAGGATACTGGACTCCGGGCACAAGGACATGCTCAAAGTACCAGTACTGCGAAATAATGTTTTGTGAGTAAGTGGTTTGATATGGTTATCTTTAGTATCAAAATAAATGATCGAAATGCTTACCTGCAACAAGATTAGGCTACCGTCAAGAAGATGAGCCTTTCCCGGTTCTTGTATCAACCTTTTCTTGTACCTAGTCATACTTTCGTGCAGATGATTGACGGTGTAAACACCCCAGTTCATTGATGGTATGTCCCGCACGTTCTCTACTAGCTGCAAGACCGCCGCTGGAATTTCTGTGCAACAGTCTGGGGCAAACAGGACTTTGTGGCAAAACAGTATAAAATCTCGAATGAAGAATTCATCTCCAGGCCCGTCCTTTTGTTTCAACCTTTCTTCAATGTCTACCAAATACAATTTCCCTGTTCCACTGCTGTGCTTATCTAGCAGGATTGCATTGTATTTACCGTCCATCTCGACTTCCTTTCCTGTGATTGGAAGACCAGTTATGTCCTTTACATCTGAAGCCGTCAACGGGACTGCCTGCCCATTAAGTCTGAAACTTCTTAGATGTGGCTCGTAAGCGCTAACAAGTTGAAACACCAGGTTTCCATCAAGGTTTATTGGGGTGATGTGTAACAAACAGCTCAGCCCAAAGGATTTCAACACATTCTTTCTTTCTTCTGAAAGATGCATCACTATATTAGCAAGTCGCATCGGCGTTGACAATATGGGCTTCCCAGAAAAGGGTTTACTTGATGGTACCTGGTTATGGGAAAATCACAAGTAAGTGGTGCTGGAATGCCTGAGGCGGGGGGAGAAGATAGAACAAGTGTGACTTAAAATAAACACACGAAAAAAAAATTACTCCCTCCGTTTTTAATTATATGACGCTGTTGACTTTTTTGTTGACCTTTGACCAATAATATATATGAAAATAATTAGTTGCTTAATGTCAAATGTATATTGTTAGATCTATCATCAACAACACTATAAGATTAACTTATAAATTTAGCTATTTGCACAAATATTTATAAATAGGATGAATGGTCAAAGTAACGAAAGGTTACCTCATGACGCGACGTGTTGGCTCCATCGAAAGAAAGCCACCTCCGTGTCGCATGATATGGCTTTGGAAGCATTGGTCTCTTTCGTGTCGACCACAAATTACCATCTGACGTAATTGCTGATTTGACATCCGAGTTCACTGCACCATTCTTGCCGTCATTAGGAGTAGTCTGACGGCTGGCGGACGATTTGTCAAGGGCGACAGGTGCTGCTGCTACTTTCCCGGTGGAGGAGCTTTCCTGAGGAGTAGTTTGACGATAGCCGGACGATTTGTCGAGGGCGACAGGTGCTGCTGCTGCTTTCCCGGCGGAGTCGCCTTCTTCGACCGCGGTGTGCATGAGTAAGCTGCTGCTTATCTCTCCTTGGATCAAGTGTTTAAAGATGATTGGGGAGGGAGAGAGAGAGAGAGAGAGAGAGAGAGAGAGAGAGAGAGAGAGTCCTCAATGTGGTTCGCGTTCGGCAAACAAAATACTCAATGTGTAGTATATTTTTTGAACCCACGATCGTAAGGAACAGCTCCATGTACACACGATCGCGAGATTGTCGGGTTTTTTTCTATTTTCTGTTGATAATATCGTACGACCCCTGCATGCAAGGAATGATAATCCCTTCCCTTCCAAAGGAAAACGAACGTAATCCGATTTAGTTCCGAAGAAAAAGGGTACGCAAGCGGGGCAGGATGCAGATGTGCCCGCCTCGCTTCCCGCATGAGCCGCAAACTGATCGCGGGACTACGCGGCTACCAGGAAGGGGATATTAACTGAGGGAGGAGATACACACGAGATGAGTAGCGTGTAGCACGCTTTGTTGTTCCGAGTAGCGTTGCGTTCAATGCGTTGCCGACGAGGAAGAACAATCACACAAAGTAGACAAGAGACAAGACACAATGTAGGGTGGAGCCTTCTCTTTAATATGCTGAATAAACTGGTGATTACAGTGCATGGAGTACTCCACTATTTACACTCGTGGAGGCGTTCCTATTCATAGAAGGAAACAACCTCTTTGGTAAATTGCCCACACATTGGATTAGGAGCCAGACAAGTCCTTTCCTAGTCCAACAAGAGTTATTATTATAACACATCTCTTTCCTTCAGACAGATGGGTAGGAGGCCAACCAGGGGGGCAGGGGCAAGAGGCCTGCGCGGCGCGGCTGTCGGTCATGCTTGTGCGGGAAGGCAGAGCGGCTGTCGGTCACGCTGGTACGCTGGTCACCATGTAAAATATGATATTCGTCACTATTATGCAAAAATCATAAAAATGATAATACACTTAACCAGGCTTTCAATAAGGTATGTTGTTGAAAACAAGGCAACGAATAAATTCGGGTCTGCCAAACACATCACCTTGAGCGAAACTACAATATACGGTGCTAACAAACACTAAAGATATTGTCTAAAATACCGCAACATCCAAACAGGGCCTCGATGTAACATTGATTTCGTGCAGCTGCGGTTGTTCAATCTAAACCTAAACTCTGAACTTTACTAGTGTGCAGCTGCGGTTGTTTTCGGCCTAATGGCCTGTCATGGTTCTCCAACAATGACTGGAGTTCCAAGAGCGCCAAGAATATAAGATTACACTAGTCTGAGAACACTAAGATATATGCTTAGCATTTTTTTTTTTGGCAAAGCACAAATATAATTAACCTTTTGCTACCTTCTCCATCCATGGACCATTCATCACTACATTCCAGATCAGGTAACAGCTTGGGCGTTACAAGGAAGCACCTGCAGCCAAAACAAAAATCCTGTTACCGGCGGGCTACATATTCATATATTGGATCAAGTAATATGTGCGATTACTGTCACTAACTGTTGCGTGTTGAGCTGGCTTGCAGCCCTGACAAGCTTCTGAAATATCTTCCTCTCGTTTATTGTATCCATCCCTGCACTTCAGAGGGTAAGCTTAAGAGCAAATAGTGATACAAGCGATGGAACATGGGAATATATGGGGGTTGCCTTGCCTTGGTTTATCTCATCGACCACCCGAAAGGGGCGGTTGTTATGATCCTGAAGTGACAGAAGGTACAAAATGGTGGATACATAACGCTCCTACGAATGGGAAAGACACAATAACAATCATAATTTGGTTTAAGTGAAAGCCTTCAAAATCAATCTGACAAAATTTGCTTCATACCCCTCCAGATTGGTGATGAGCATTTAGAACCTGCAACTCACTTGTTTGCCTGACGAAATAATACCACATTAGGTTCAAAATGATCAAGAAAAGGCCATCAATCAATGATTTAATAAAGCCACTACATCAGCCTTAACCCTGCAATGTACAATGAAGAACCAAGGACATACTGGCATAACTGGGGTGACTTAACAACTACTGATCCAGGCCGGTCCTAGCATAGGGATATAATAAGAAAAGGGAAAGCAGCCTCCAAACACTACAAGAAAATGGAGTTTTAATCACAAAGTTTTAGTGACCAAGGAAATTTTTTCTTTGTTGGTCACTAAAAGTTGATCAATAGTGACCAAGTTTGAGATATTTGGTGGATATATGGTTTTAGTGACCAACGTTATGTATAGCTACTAAGGTTATGTTGGTTGCTATAGAGCTTTAGTGACCAACATATAAAATTATTGGTCACTATATACATATAGTGACAAGCTTTTAGCCACCAAAATGTGACCAAGATTGCTGGTGACAAATAAGCTATTGTAACCAAGAATATACATATAGTGACCAAGTACCTTGGTGACTAAAAATTATTTTTCTTGTAGTGAAAATAAATATAGCTTCAGCTAAGAGTCGGACTTCTTGGTAGCAAAAATTTGTTCAAACAATCAGTTAGAACATGGTGTATTCTTTAGCGTACAACTAATCAACTACATATTGCTTAACCCTCTAGTGTAAAATAGACCCCATGATCAGTATTAAGCGCCAGGGAAATAATAAGTGACATTCAGAGGATTGCACAAACTTGAGACATAGAACTCACCTAAACTTAACTTTTATAAGAATGCCGTACTGATCGAAATCCGAACCGTGCTTATCTGTTAATAAGTTTTTAGCCAACAACATCCATTAATAAGTGTACATATATATAATTGTGGAGGGGGCTGTGTGTGTTGGGAGGGGGGGGGGGGTGGTTTCAACACATACCCAGTGATACTTCTCCAACAGCTGCCATATCTTGAAAGCCACGACTGAATTTGTCATTTATTTTGGAGACAAGGGTGCTCAGAGTTGGAAGCCATTTACCCTACAGAACAGTCAAAGGATGGAACGTTGAGAAATTGTTTCAATATATAGGTAATAAGATGAAATGTCCCAAACCTTTACGATTTCTATTTCAGAGGAGTAGAGCTCATATCTTTCTTTATCATCTTGTATTTTTTTTTATATTGATTCAATCTGCATCATACAAGCACACAATATCAGCAAAGCTTATAGCTAATGAGTAGCTCAATACAACATATGCTGATTTGGTACACTGCCGGTTTGAATATATCGTCTAAAAAAATGTATCGTCTGCATGAAGATATTGCAGTGAAATGTATGAAGCATGAGTACATTTTTTTTTTCGGTTTGAATATATCGTCTAAAACTTGGATATTTTAAGACGGTCCAAGTAATGTACCTCATGCTGCCGGCTTTGATACTCCTCCACAACGTTTTGGTTGAGAAACAGCATATGACTTGTTTTCCACTCGATATCCTGCACTGAAGCTTCCAGTTCATCAATTGTTGTTGGAATCTGCAATGTGATGAGTGATTTATTTGGACCATGGAAACACCAGCATCCAGAGTCTGATACCGCATATATAGTATGCAATGTTAGTTATACCAAATTTGAATTATACCGTGATAAAATCTTTCGCCAGTTCATCAGTAATCATGGTTGTCTACTCTGCAAGCTGTTTGGCAACGTGTAGCTGCTGAGTATACCGTTCAGTAATTATTTTACCTGATAAAAAATATAAATACAATTATGAAAGTAATATACTGCCATATGCATTATTCTTCAATAATCACTACCAACAAGATATTTAAAAATCCATGTAACCTGGAAACTAGTGCTCGATAATCCTCTTAAACTAACTTACAAGCTCTATATTCTCTCGCAGCTAGAATAGCATCCTTGCGCAGGAAAAATCACCATGTCGAAAGCTATGACTGTGTTCTATGCCAATCCCCACCGGAGGAAGATCTGGAGCACCTCTTCTTCTCGTGCAACTTTTCCAGATGGTGCTGGAATCTTTTAAACCTGCAATGGAACAGAGCCTTATCGGTGGAAGACAGAATAGAACATCTATGCCATCAAAATAATCTATGCTTCATTAAAGAATTGGTTATTGTGGCGTGTTGGGCGATATGGAAACACAGAAATGCTATTATCTTCGACAACAAAAATGTTTCTTTGCATAATTGGAAACGAGAATTCAAGGAGGAGATGGCCTTGACTGTGATCAAAGCTAAGGGGCAGAAGAAAAGAGAGATGAAAATCTGGCTAGATAGCTTCTAGTTTACTCTCCTTTTTTTTTTTTTTGGGATTTGTCAATCTCTGTATTTTTATTTCTTGTTACCTTGTACATATGCACATACAAAAATCTATAAAACGAGATATCAGTAGGGGCCTCCCCTCCTGTTTTGCTCAAAAAAAAAGAATAGCATCCTTCTGAAGTTTTTTCACGCCCTTTTCCATCTCACGTACCTGCGATAAATTATCATTTATGGTAACATTTCCTCTGCATATATATATAAAGTACATATCAGTAGAGCTGTGTATCTTTGTATATTTGTATGAGGGGATGTACCATACAAATAAAAAGGAGAAAACTGAGTAAGAAACCACTAAGGGTGTGTGACCTGACCCCAACTAAATTGACATCAAGGCCTGTCCCAAACGTTAGGGCACAGAGACCTCGCATACAAACAAGACACCACAGGTGGTGATTTTTGAAAGCTCTAAGTAAATCATTCAAACACATAGATTTTTCATTTCAAAGCCACATGAGTTGCCTATCCTTCCAAAGCATCCCATGGGAAAAAGGCAATCCCTTACAAGTAGGATATTTCTGCGATTATAGTTAGATGAACATACCTTTTCATCAAGCTCAATATAAGCCATGTTATCTTCTGCATAACTGTGTTTGAGACCAACAGCCTCCATAAGCAATTCCTAAGACAGTTGGAATACAATCATACTTAAGTATAGACTAACTTGATTGCAGTCTTTATGATACCAACAATGGTGTACTGACTACATATAGGCTGACCTTAAGTCTAGTTACTACTGTAAATCGCTGGCCATTTAACTTTGTCACCTCATCTACAAGCTCTGTTCTGCTGGATTCCACATCGTCCTCTTTGTAGATGCAATCTAGCCATCGCCTTTTAATATCTGACGAAGAGAATATCAATGATTATACAATTTGCATCATGAAGAAAAGAGGAGAATGTGAATGTCTCATACCAGCACGCCTTCGTATTTCTTCTCGATTTTTCTTTTCTGTCTTCCCCATGTTAATAATCTCCTCCTACAAATTTGGTAGTCAAAAGGTAAGGCTTTACACAGAAAAATATTAACACCGTTAAACTAAAGTATTGATGAAAAATAAATGGAACCTTTTGCATGTGTATCCTTGCCTCTTGGTCTTCTAATTGCCTATGTTTTCTTTGAAGAATTAATAATTCTTCTTCCATAACTTGAATATTTTGCAAATGTTTTTCATTCTCAGCATGAAGACTTTTAGTGTCACTATCATCTATATCTGCTGGAGAAAACTAGTAAGAACGAGGCATGGTGCCAAATTATACGGACTACTAATTTATGTCTGAGTTGTAACACATACGGCTCATGAAAAGGCGACAAGAAGCGACTACATCTACACAGGCTGATATATGATCACCATATCTTGATTTGGACCACCGGTAATGGTTTTGTGGGGTCCAGCAGTCAAATATACCTAACTTTGGTAAATCGTATGCTTTGCGATCAGTTTCTTGGGTACCTATGTACTAATAAGTGCATAAATAAACACAGAAATAGAATTAAAATTAGATATAAAATAAGACCTGAGTAGAAGATGCAACCAATAATCAATGATACAGATTCATTAACAGAGTATAAACAGTTTTACCGAACTATCCAAATCTGAATTCATAATTAAAACATCTTTTACAGCAGAAGGAGCTTCGAATATTTGATCAAGTCGGGAGAAGATCCCAAGCTGCTGCATCTGCCATTAGAAGAAAAAAAATTGGAACATTTGTTATTATTATTACTACATAAAACGCTCAAGGCATATTAATTGTGCACCATGGTAAGTTGGTAAGAGAAGCCATAGTCTGCAACTGCAAAGTGCAAGCTAAATATGACGTATGATGCTTAGGTCCGATGCTCATCCATAAAAATTAGTAAAGAAAATGAAATAAACAACAGTATACAAGTGGGATATATCTGCTTACATCCTCAGTAATATTCAGTGGTTCTCTCTTAATGTCCTTGTCCATGTTGTAGTTCAGAACAGGAACTTCATATTGTTTCATTTGTCTAGCCAATTCATCATGGTCAGAAGCATCCTGGGTGATAAATGACTGGCACATACAGCATAACGGCAGTTACTTTGTGCGTATAGTTATATACTAATATT
Source organism: Eragrostis curvula (assembly GCA_007726485.1). NCBI lineage: Eukaryota > Viridiplantae > Streptophyta > Magnoliopsida > Poales > Poaceae > Eragrostis > Eragrostis curvula. The sequence continues at coordinate 43,377,926 of CM017442.1, read as the reverse complement.
TTGCCATACAAAATAATCAAGATAATGGAGAACAAACTAATCAAGATTATTCACAAGACAACAAACGATAACAGAAGTTTCCAATGAAATTTTTCGTATGTCATCCTCTTGGAGTATTGGTCGTCATCATCTTCCATTAACAGGAGAATGATCAATATGATTATGCAAATTGACCATGCAATAGACATTATTGTGTAAGGGAAGAATGGAATAGAAGCCATCGTGCAACAATTAGTTTCTCCGTCTCAATCATTTTGATACACGTGGTATCTCTTTGCTTTCTGCACCCATGTGTAGTATAAAGTATAAGCTAAAACAGCACATTACTCACATAGACAAATTAGCAACACTCACAAAAGAAACATCATTGAATTTTACCTTCCATATATAGCTCGAAACATGGTTTTCCAAGTAATTAGCGTAGATCATATCATGAACATTTACCTGAGACCAGAGAAAATGATATATACTGATAGGTTTCATGGGTGCAAGGAAATGATATATACTGATAGGTACAAATAATAGGTATGAATAAACCTCAAGGAGAACAGGCCCATAAACTTCTTTCCGGAACTTCATTTTGTTTTCTCGCACCCAGTGATATGCTTCAGCAATTCTATCGCAGAAAGTATAACGTCTCAACGCTTCAAGTTGCTTACTGTTCTTGCTCTCCATATTCTGCAGCCTGCAGTGACGGAGCTTAAATTAAAATCCAGCGGGGGGCAAAGAACCAAGCAAGCTCGAAAATATATTCATGTGCTAAATGATAACACTAATGTATGGCACAATCTCCGTGGATGGCAGCCTGTAATGAAGAGTGAATTGCACTACAACTTGTCAGGTGAGGGCACTTTAGTAGAATAGACAGCAATATGTAAGCAAGGTACCTATTCTGATCCATGATTTCTTTCTCTTCAGCTAATTGTGAGTCTTTGGCTCTCTTATCCTCTTTTAGGCATTTTATGTCGAGACTTATGTCTACGATTTGGCCGGAGAGTTGTTCCTATATGCAAGAGAACAATTTTAGCTACAGAAGTAAATACAATAGCGTCTAGAAAATTGCGTCACTACGGGGGCATAAACTGGGCATGACAGCAGTTGGATCCAGATCCAAGTGAAAATGTACAATCAGTAAACCGACCAATTCAGCTCCATGTTCATATGGCTGTAGATCTTCAAGATCCTTTTCAACTGCAGCAAGATCTTCCTTAGCCTTCAATATTCTTTCCTCACAAGATTTTAGGTCCTCGATCTCATCATATGTAATTTCCAGTTGTGACTTCTGGTACCAGAAAAAGAACAAGATTTGCCTCTTAGTAAAAAAAACACTGGATTCCAAATTTGGTAAGATTAGTCCATACCAGTTGCTGTTCATCATCAGTAGCAGCCTGACGGTTGCTTGTGTTTTGATTAATTCGGCTCCTTGTCGCTCTTATATTTGAATAATAAGTTTCCTTGACTTTCTTGAGTGCTCTACAAAAAGGTGGGGGGGGGGGGGGGGGGGTTGGGTATAGAGAAAAAAAACATATGTTACCCTTTAGATAACAAAAAGTCAACGTTAACAAAGTCAGTCATCAATATTTAATTCTAAGCTGTACGTCTTCAACGTAAGAGATAACATGTAAGGAGCATTTTTTAACACCCGAAATTAATGAAAATTTTGCATTCCCCTATGAATAAACGCAAAGTCCCAACAAGTAACTTTTCATGCATGATCACGAAACCTAATACACTGAAACGGGAAGCTTAATAATGACTCAACGCATATTGGCATAAAACTAACTTTTACTATTTCGATATGAAGGCATTTCAGAGGTAACCTTTATGCTTCAGGAAATACCAAACCATGCAGAACAACAAGCTTTCAAAAAATATATAAATGAACTAATGAAAATATGAATGGTTGATTCTAGTTGAACCCATGGGACATACTCAATAGAGTTTTTTGATGATTCTAAACAAATTTCTGCTTCTTTCATTTTCTTCCTCGCGGTTTTCTCCTGATCCTGTATTACTTCTATGAATTCCTTCTTCAGCATGTCGTATTTCAGCCATGGCAGCTTCTTCTTCATTAATTCAGCCTATCACAAGAGGCATTACCACAAGATCATCGAAAACTTTCCTACTGTAATTTTGGACAAAAAAAAAGACCTTTCTGAGAAGTTTATTTCTTAGTCCAATGCATTCAACATCTTTTTCTAGTTCAGCATTGAGGGCCTTCAAACTATTCAAAGTCTGCTCCTTTTGTTTAATAGCCTAATAACATTTCAAGAAGGACCCTCGATCAGTGAATCAGTAGCTTAAATGGAGCTGTCAAACAAAGTGTTTATATAGGACGAAGATAGAGAAGCTTAGGCCCTGTTTGGATGAATGCTAGTCCGGTCAGTTTGAATCCTAGACTAATTTCATGTGTCGTGGTTGTCATTTCGTGATCTGTTGGATCTGTTAGTCCCTAATTGTTTGGTTTGGCTGAGTAACAGTAAGACAATTACTATTGGGATGAACTATGTAATAAAATTATTCAGCTAACAATTAGTCATATAGATCCCAAATCAAGGTTTTAGATCTCCCGCTACAGCTGCGGCTATAGTCATTATAGATTTTTGAGGCAATGTACGGCTATTTGTGTCCGCATACAATTTAACCGCTGAACTACCTTATCTTGCTATTTAAAACATTGATCCAAACAGGGCCTTAATATTCAACGTGCGCCACTAAGGGAGAAAATCAGCTTTACCATTTCAAGCGCCTTCAGTTCCTTACTTATAGCTACAAGTTGGTGATGATGAACAGGTAAATCTGGATTACCAACAGCCTTTTCAGTCTCTTCGAGAAGATGAATTGGACTTAGCTTTGCGAATTCAGATCGATCTTGCGGCAAGAACTAGGAAGTAGCACAGAAGTAACGAAATCATGTATAGTTCCACAGTTGCTTTGTGAAGGAGAAGTGGCTCCTCTCCAATTCAATGAATAGGTACTCCCAAACGATATAAGATATAATATATGTAAACTGCATCTGAGGTCACCAAACTAGTCCGGCAAGATAAAATAGGTCACCAATCTTTGAATTTAACTAGTTTATCACTAAACTATTTTTTCGATCATCCAAGGTCACTGGAGTGCCAACTCGTTTGCATGGGGTAATGGCGGGTTTTTTTTTTGCATTGGACCCCTTCATTGTCACAATTATTGTGCATGCCTAGCTATATTAGTAGTAACGCTTTCGTAACATGAGGTGGTAATGTCATCTACGGAGTGCCAAGCAGACGTAGTGAGCGAAGCTGGCAAGCCGTGAAGCTTGTGATTGGTGGTTGTGGGATGGGCATTTATCAACATATCACAGAAGACGAAGATTGCGTGAGCCTAATCAAAAGGTATTCCAAGGAGTCACCATACCAACTCGACTATCAATGACCTCGGACAATCACAACTTAAATTGTTTCATGTCACATTAGTCCAGTTTCAACTATCAATGACCTATTTGCTTACAAGTTGCGGCGAACAAGTTTAGTGACCTTAGATGCAATTTACTCTACAATTTACTAAGCTAGAAAACACCAAGAACCAAACGCTAACCTGAGTTAAATTTTCAACTTGAATATTGAAACTCTTAACGACATCAATCACTTCCTGTTTAGAGACTGTCGCACCTGGGGGAATCAAATTTACATATAAATAGTAGTCATAGTTATTCGAAATAGAGTCTATTTTAAATGATTATTATGACAACGTAGTAGGAATCCTCATTCCTCATGTGTATGCTAAGACACACAAAAAAAGGGAAAATCATGAGGAGCGAGGCGCAAGTACCGTTAAGGAGCCACTGATCCGACGTGTTCTGCTTATCAATTTTCCTCGTAATGCAGATTTTATCTGAAGGTGTATCACCGCGAAGGGATATCTTGACATGCCCGGAGTCCTCCCCACTCTTGACGAAGGCGCCGAGGTTGGATGCCCTCCCAACAATCTACAGACGAGGGCAACGGCGTTAACCACATACAGTCCATCCTTAAGAGCACATTGAAATCGCACGGGGCAGCAAAGCAGATTAGGGTATAGAGCAAGTACCTTCGGATTTCCAGCGAGACCGAGTGCGATGGCGCAGACGAGGGAGCTCAAGCCGGAGCCGTTGGGTTCGATGACGAGGTTGAGGCGCGGGCCGGGACAGCAGACGACGTGATCGTAGCTCATGAAGTTGCAGAGCTCTATTTTCACGATGTTCCCCCGGATGTAGTCGTCTTCCTCCCACGGCGTGGGGTTGGCTGTGGCCCCGTCCATATTGGCACGGTTTACGCCGCACGAGGCCGCCATGCCGCGCGCTGTGTGGAGTTAGGGTTTGGCGATGTGGAAGAGGAGGGGAGATATTAGGGCTTGGGGACGAACGAGAGAGAAAAGAGGAGCAACACCAACATCTCACCCTTTCCGGTGCCTGATAATATAGTATTTATTATTGGCCTTGCACGTCGGATCGGGCGGATTGCATGCGTGGATCCTTCTCCATATGTTTATGTGAGAGACGGTTTTGCTGCGGCACGCAATCCCGGCAATTCCGCGTTACATGGCCTTTTTTTTTCTCTATACCCAACCTCTCTCTCTCTCTCTCTCTCTCTCTCTCTCTCTCTCTCTCTCTCTCTCTCTCTCTCTCTCTCTCTCTCTCTGCAATTCCGCATTACGGTTATTTTGTAGCACATGCAATTCCGCATTACGTGAACTTTTGAAACCGAGATTTGCGGATAATGCGGGATAGGCGCTACGAGATGGAAACGGAACAGGGAAGTTTCATCGCACCAAATCTCCGTCCCTATGATCTCCTGCCCTTACCATCAAACTAAATGGGCCAAACACGGCCCACGTCGCGTGGTATAAGCAAAAACGAGAACCCCGGTAATCTCGGCGTCGTGGTCGCCGCGGCGGCCGTTTACAAAGCATTTGTAAGCGGACGGGATCGATATGCGGCCAGGTTCATGGCACAGGTCACGCTCCACGGTGCTGCATAGCAGGAAACCATTGGGCTCACCAAACAAATTAAAAAGGGTTTCCAGGGGTAAGTAAACCAGCGTGACGGAGTAAACCGTATTCCCGTGACCACGGGACCGAACAGTCATCCTGACATTAGGTTTACGCACAACATGTCGCCACCGGTGTAAGCAACGACCACAAATAAGATTAAGTAAACCGACGCCTTGCTAACTTAAACTTTGGTCTGACGCTGCGACTGTGAGAATATCAATCTGGGTGGAGCAGTTTGTTGCTTTAGGCGGTGCACGAGATCGACGCATTCAGGTCCGTTGGCCAAGACGAAGAGGAATGACAGCACCAGTACATGAGGATCGGGTGGGCCTTATTAAGTTTTGGTTATGATTGCGGTTAAGAAACTCTGGATCGGAGCACATCCCAACAACTTGGGTATCGGAATTTAAAGGTAGTTTTCTCATAAAATTGAACATTCAAGGTACATCAAGCAATTACTCGATCATTGTTATAGAACTAGTAAGGTGACCCGCGCTAAATAGCGCGGGCTAGACTTATTACACCGTTTTTCTATCACAACACATGTCAATGTATCTGATTGAAATGAATAAAAACACGACTTGCATGGTGGAAACTTAATTAATGGTCTTGCGTTGTCCGTATTTTAGCTTTTACATTATACAATCTTAATTTTACCGATTCATATTTTGTCAACCAACTCTTCCTAATTCACATTTATTGAAAATATTTCTTTTGTAATTCTTCACATAAGGACTCCAAAAATACCAGGTCCCCGCCTACGCAAGCAATGATAAAATCACGACACTATTCTTCAAAGGTTTATCTGCTCACTGTTGCCTATTGCCGCTGCTTCACTTCCGTTCTTTTATGGAAGAAGTGCCAGGCTCATAGATGTGTATAGAGATTTCATCACGCTGGAAACCGGGAAGAAGACGGCCTTCCAGGGAACTTGTTGTGGCCAACGGACTCTGTTGTAAATTTTTTTCTATTGGGAATGTTGCCATGCGGTGGCAGCAACCGTGTTCTCTTCTAATTCTCATCCGACTCCAACTATCTTGACAACGTGGGATTCTATTATGTGGAAAACACAGAGATTTTTTTTCAAAAATTATTAATCCGAATTAAACTGTTCAGGAATTGTATTGGACACATACTCTTACCTTTAATCTCAATCGTTTGTTGTTCATAAAATCCAAGTAGGATGGCCCGCGCTAATATCGCGGCTAGACCTGCAAGCTAAAGTGATGTGATAATTTTAATATCCAAACTTCATCTATTGAATGCATTTGTTGTTGTCTCGCACACGTCAACAATTCGTATATATGAGTTACCCAGGATGCATGGTGTCCATGCATGTATAGGTCTCTAGTACATAGTCAAAAGTGGAAGTACCAAGTGCATATGTTGTAGTATTTATGTGTTTTTTGTCCATTGTTGATCGCCGTTCAACATAGTATCCAGTGCGTCAACTCTATTTGTAAGGAAATAACACATTCATGATTTTGTAATAACTCTATTTAGTGTGTTCGCTGAGGTTAGTAGTTAGTAGCAAGCATTAAAATTCAGTTATATTTACAGCAGAGAACTTTTCATCAGTTAGTTATTTCTATACTTCATTTTATTTATTTAGATAGTTCTTACACCACTTTGAAAGATATAGATATATTTTTACCTTTCTTTTGTTCAGCTACCTTCAGTGAGTTTTTCCTTTATGGTCACTGCGGGAAGAAAGATCAGACTATCAGAAACCGATGGTGAGCGATTGAAATTATTGAACCAATTTACATGGTTACTCGGACAAATAGAGTGGCACTGAATTTCCATTCATTCTACATGTGCACATGGGGTTATCATTTCAGTGTTTCTTGGACCTTTATGCCCAACCTACCTCTAGCAACGAATGTCTTGCGACGGAAACAACAAGCGTTGCAGGCCTCAGCCCACGGGCCCCCTCCCCACCCCTCCTTCAATTAATAAAATTCTGAGTAATTCCCCACCTCCCCACGCAGCAGAATAGGGAGCTTCTCCTCAAAAAAAAAAAAAAAAAAAAAAAAAAAAAAAAAAAAAAAAGGGAGCTTCCTGCCTCCTCCCAGCTCGGCAACTTCTCCCGATCCAATCTCCTCGCCGCGGCGGCGGCAGCAGCACTATGCCGCTGGTCTCCTCGTCCATCAACCAAGACCTCGATGCCCCCAAGATCTAAGCCCGCAGTCATGTCTCTCCGAACAGGGGCGTGGCCATCTCCCTCCTGTAGACGTTGGGTTCCTCATGGTCACCCCTCCCTGCTCAACCGCACCCCTCATATCTGGCGGAGGCGAGGACAGGGAAGGGCGAGGCCGGATCTGATGGTGGTTGCCGCCTCGCGTCTCATTCAGGTTGTGCGATGAACCTCCTTCACATCACCCTGAGGTATTCTCCCGTCAAATTCTATCCTGTAGTGTGCAGTTGTGTTGCGAATCAACCTCGATTTTGTTGTATTATTTATACTTAGATCCCTCTAGGTTTCTCTCAGGGCACAGATTGAATAGGAGTTCTTGCGTCTCAATTGATTTCCTTGACGATCGAAGGGAGTGGCTACAGGTAACACTATTTTCCTTCAAATTATTTACCTTGTTCGACATCAATAACAATAACTGTTGATTTGTGAATCTGTACCATTTTTAGAAAGACTAGGCGATGTTTGAGTGTTTAATTAAACTTGAAACAATAGTTAGCAATTCAGGATTGAAGTCTTATGGCATGGTTCTGTAGTGTTTTCTTTTGAAGCAGCTTGATGTCAGTTGGTGAATTGATTTTTGTACAGTGTGTGTGTTTCCATGGAATTTTATTAGATATCTTCATTTCTTTTTTGTCAGAATGGTGAAATTTTATATTGAACTTATGTGCAGGTGCGGCAAGGCATCAAACCACCCTACCCTGTTTGTGTTAAGGTTTCCATGTCCCTAAGATGTTTGAAGAAATGCACGTAAGGCTGATTTGTTACTGAATAATCTAGTTAGTAGTATCAAACGAATTATAGCGTCTGGTAGAATTGTTGTTAGAACATCTCACATGTCTGTATGCTTGATCCTGTTATATAAAATTTATATCATTCAATCTCCCTACAAATTTCTTTGGATATTCTGAAACATTCTACTTGATCTTATTTCTTTGGATATTCTGATCTCTTTTCGTTCTCTGTACTGCAGCTAGTCTCACTTGTATTAAATAAATAGCCACCATTCTACGAGAAGAAGGATCTTAACTATGTTTATTAATTTTCTTTTCCCTGGCGAAACCTATAGAATATTGTAGCATCTTTGCAACTATCTCTGGACATCAACAATCATTACTTGCTGAGCATGTGACATTGCCATGGCAAGTGACATTTATGCAAAGTCCGTCAATTGATTTTCCTCATTTGATATGAGGTATATATTTTAATTTGCATGGACAATGCATTCTGTCCTGATTCATTCAAAGCTAGCTTGGATTTTATTTGTGGACATGTACATGTCACTGATCAAACCATTTGTATTTTCTTCTAGGATCAAGACACAGTGATCTAAAATTCAGTTGCCCAAGCACTTGCAGAACAGAATTTTATTACACAAGTCACTCGACATCAGTTGACCAAATGATGAAGAACAAGGAGATTTTTTTTGGCACCAGATTAATGTCAGATTGCGTTTTTGTCTAAAATATTGTATATTTCACATTTCAACATGTACAGTTACAAGATCTTAGTGACAGCTAGAGCTACAATTTAGGCATGTTAGGTTTATGTTTCTTTTTTTGTTGAATAACTATGAATCTGGTTCCTTGTGGCAAAGTATATGGCTTGTCCCTGTAACAGAAATATTTGTATGGAAATCAATGAATCAATATAGTCATGATTGAAATTTTTCTGGAGCATCTTCTGGAGTGAAAGTATTTTTGTTATGAGACTTTTGTTAGGAATAATGAATAAACACCAATGCCATATGGTACAAAAAAAAAAGTTCTGGACTGGTATATCCTACCAACGTATACAAGCGTTGTTGTTGCTTGGACTGTCCGTTGCAGACTTGCAACGCATATTCATGCCTGTTACCAACGCTTCTTTATATGTTGCAGAAGAACCTTGCAATGCCACCTCCAGCAACGGATGCAAAAAGCGTTGGTAAAGACCCTTGCAACACTAATTTGGACTTCCAGCAACGCATATATGCGTTGCTAAAGGGGTGTTTCTCTTGTAGCTAGATACCAAAAACTGATTATCATTTTTTTTTGTGTAACCAAGTTCACTTCACTCTATTTATTAGACTTGGAGGGATTTTTTTTCTTCACATTTTCATACATCCTTTGCAGCCCCGTAAACGCATCCCATGCATGTACAAAGTCAGATAAGTATCCAGTATATCTGTCAGTATTACTCGTGTGAAGGGACTGGCTGTGCCACTGCCAACCAGTTGAGCTTTCACCAACAAAAATTCCTCATTGACACAGAGAACGCAGTTGAACATTTAAGAGCGAAAAAGTTGTAAACACTCCCTCTGCATTATTTTGAGAATCGAGTTAATAAACACTACTCTGGGTGTTTCATGCACAAAATTAGTCATCGTAGAGAAGGAGAACTTGAGGAGACAAATCTAACATGGTTCTGAAATCAAGAACTGCAGGCGGTTCCGAAATCAAGGATTGCAAAATGTGGACAAATAGGATAGTACTACTGTAAGAATAATCATCAGCTCGACGCTCTGCCATCAGGAGGAAGGTTTGGACCAGGGATGCCAAAGTACGCTGTAAGATCAGTGAGCTGGTCAGCATCGTGACCACCATCGTTTTGCTGCTGGCGCGGCACGTTGGCCAACCATGGCAGCAGCGGCTGCAGAGAGCACGCTGTAAGATCAGACGACTGGCCCTCGTCGCCACCGTCCTTTTGCTGCTGCGGCAGAGATGAGTCCGTCTGGAAACCAAGCGCATTCACCGTCTGCGGATGCGGCTTCTGCTGGAGGACGCATGCGTCTGTGTCGGCGGAACCCCTTGGCTTGAATGCCATGTTCGTCGCGCCGGGCATGGCGTGCGCGTAGGCCTCGGCCTGCTGCTGCATCATCATCAAGCCCGGCTCCCTGGCCACCTCCGTCGCAGCGGACAGCCGCTGCACCGTTTGCCGATGCAGGTCCGGGTGGCCGTGCTGCCCCGGCGTGACGTCCAGCCCCATCGCGGCGTACTGCTCCCCCTGGTCCCGGTGCGTCTGCCCGCCCACAGCCTGCTGCAGCTCCCCACACGATTATCTACCGTTCATTTCTGCTTTAACATTCGCACTCTATTGATCTGAGCCGTTAGATCTCCAACTCAATAAAGATGTTGAGATTTCCATGATCTGAGCCATCAGATCTCCACCTCAAGGGCTCCCAGCCGTTGAATAAGGGTGGGGAGCTCTGGCTAGGCTGAAAAAATCCTCGTTGAGCATCATCACATTCACGTCCCTTGTGAGTTCCGCGGCGTACTGTTGCATCATCGCCAACATGTTCTGGTTCCCTGTGAGTTCCACGGCGGCGGCGAGCTGCTGCGCGTGCGCCATCGGCAATGCCGGGTGGTAGTACAGCTTGTCCTCCCGCATCTTCATCTCTTGCTGCTCGTGGCCCGGCTCGTCCTCCTGCGCGTGCGCCATCTGCAACGCCGCGGCCAACATCTCATCTCCCGCCGGCTGCTCGTGCCCCGGCGTCGCGTTGAGCCCCATCAACATGTCCTGCTTCATGGCGACCTCCTCCGTCGAGCCAGCCTGTTAAGTTGCATGCACCAACCAATTCACTTATGGTTCAACACTCCCCCTCACGTGCAGCTCTCGTGGGCGCAAACGTGGAAATAGGAGCGGCGCAGCGGAATATGCGGTCACCAGGACTTGAACTCAAGACCTCTGGCTCGATACCATGTTAAGTTGCATGCACCAACCAGTTGCACCCAAAAGCCTAAGCTGATGGGGAAAGGTGGGCAATTCACTTATGGTTCAACACAGCCAGCTGACGTTCCGCAATCTGCTGGAGCGGGCGCCCATCCGGGAAAACCAGCCCAGTCCCATGCTGTGCGGTCATCATTGCTTGCTCCCTCGCGGCCTGTGCAGCGGCCGCCGAGTCCGACGCCTCCACAATCTGCTGGCCACGGCCGAGCCCGTCAGGGAAGCACTGCTGCTGTGCGGCCGAGGAGGCCTGCTTCATCTTCATTGCCTCCTCCCTTGCGGACTGCGCCGCCGCGGCCGCCTGCTGCGCCTCCTCCCTTGCCATCTGCCTGTTCACGGCGTCCTTCCACGCCTCGGCGCGACCCTGCGTCTGCTTCGCCTCGACGGCCACACGCACGGCCCGCATCCTCTCGTCCTGCTCCTTAGCGAACCGCAATGTGGCATCCAGCCGCGCTTCCCCCGCCCGCCTCGCATTCGTCGACGCGCTCCCAGCATTGAACGGCCGGAATGCGAGTTGCCCGCGCGAGGCGGCGAGGTCGCGCATGCCCTGCTTGAGCATGTGCTCGAGGACGGTGATGTAAGAGACGCAGCCGAACGCCGGGTCCCGCAACCGCGCCCGGGCCTCGTACACCAGCGACTCCACAGTGCCCGCGTGGTCCGCTGGCGCCACCTCGGCGAGCAGCTTTGACACGATGCTGGCGCTGAACACCTTGTGCACGGCGGCAAACTGGTCCCCGTGCTCCGGCGGGAAGTAGGCCGCGAACGCGCATGAGGGAACGCACCTCCGACGGAGGTGCTTGCACCCCGCGCACGGCGGCGGGGAAGGCCCCTCCGCCTCCGACGTCGCCTCCGACGATGACGACGGCATCTATCCCTTCGGATGGGTTGCTTACCTTTACCAGGGCCATTAGATCAATCTCGGTACATACAGTACAGGAGAGTTGGTTGCTTGAGGCGGTGCACGAGATCGACGCGTTCAGGAGGTCCGTGGCCAGGACGAAGAGGAATGACAGCACCAGTACATGAGGATCGGGTGGGACCAATTAAGTTTGTTATGATTGCGGTTAAGAATACATTAAGCAATTACTCGATCATTGTTATAGAATATACTAATTGACATCATCAATATATCCGGGCTATTTACAGTAGAACTATAAGGGCGGGGGGCGGGGGGAGAGGGGGGGGGCATTGCCCCCGATCAGCCGCTTCTCTCCCCTTCATCATTGTTATTTTGCACACTCATTTTGAATGTTGACTTCATCGTCGAACACGTTGTTGTTGTGGTCTTCCTTTAAGAGACCCCCCATTGCCATCGCTGTCCGAGTGCTCGAGTGCCTCATCCTCCTCCTGCTCGTGGTACTCCTCCTCGTGCTGGTGGGCCTCAACATCGTCAACCTCGAAGCCATCCTCGGGCTCGCAGTGGCCGCGGCAGGGCTACTGCTGGAGCTCGATGTGCCAGCTTCGTCTTGTAGCGAGCCGCACAGATCTTTTGGAACAGCAGGACACCACCCACGCCGCATGCGCCGCCCGCAATGGCTCCAACGCCGAGGCGGACGTCGAAGAATCTCATCCTGCACAGCTCAAGAACGTCGGCCGGGGTGAGGACAGAGCGAGTAGGGCAAAGGTTAATAAGTCGTACACGAGAATATGCACGACAACCTGGGATCTCATGTGGACTGTTAGTGGCCGAGAATCTCTATTAAGTGTCCTAGTGGACCCTTGCTGCCTGCTGAAGCCTAACTGCTAATGTCCATAACAATGTCTTTCTCACCTACCGAAAACAGAGAAGCCGATTATCAGATATTATCGGTAGCCAACAACACATTACAGTTTAGTCAAAACATCAAACTTAGCCAAAATTAAAAAAATGCACCACAAACTATCCCGGAAAAAGATTTATGGCAAACACCGCATTACTTATCCACGAGTATCTGCTAGGAACAAAGATTTTATCAATCCAATAGCTCAAAATAATTTCCATGCGAATGCAGCAGCCGGCATGTCAATTACTCCTTTAAGATATTCATGAAGTCAAAAACATGATACCAATATGAGTGAGCAATTCAACGAATTTACATGGTTACTCTTAAAATAAAGTGTCACTGAATGATTCATTCTACATGTATAAATGGTGTTTTCATTTCAGGGTACCTAGATCCAACACTGATTATCATCCTTTTATGTGTAACCAAGTTCACTTCAGCCCATTTATTAGACTCAGAGTAACACTTTTTTCTCACATTTTCATAATCTTTTGCAGTCCAGCAAACACATCCCATGCAGTGTACCTGTCAGTATTACTCGAGTCAATGGACTAGCTGTGCCAACCAGTTGAATTTTAACCAACAGAAAATCATTGACACGAAGAACACAGTTGAACATTTAACCCTGAAAAAATTGTAAACACTCCCTTTTGCATTATTTCGAGAATCAGGCTGACACACTACTCAATTATTTCATGCGCAAATTAGTCATCTTAGAGAAGGATAACGTTGGAAGACAAATCTAACACTGGCATGAAATCAAGAATTACGAACCCTTCTCAAATCAGGAATTACAAAATGTGAATAGGAAAAATGATAGTATACCATAACAAGAATGATCAGCTCGATCCTCTGCCATCAAGAGGAAGGTTTTGGACCAGAGATGCCAAAGTACGCTGTAAGATCAGAGAGCTTATCATCATGGTCATCGCCATCGATTTGCTGCTGGCGCGGCGAACTGGGCAATGACGGTGGCAGAGATGAGTCCGTATGGAACGCAAGCGCGTTCACCTTCTGTGGCTGCGGCTGCTGCTGGACGAGTAATGCATCAGCGTCAGCCGAACCCCCTGGACAGAATGCCATGTTCGTCGCGCCGGGCATGGCGTGCGCGTAGGCCGAGGCCTGCTGCTGCTCCTGCATTATCATCAAGCCCTGTTGTACCGTTTGCTGGTGCAGGTCCGGGTGGCCATGCAACCCGTGCACCAGCGTAGCATCGATCCCGATCATGTTCTGTAGCGGTTGCCCGCCCACGGCCTGCTGCAGCATCGTCATCACGTTCTGGTCCCCTGTGAGTTCCGCGGCGGCGGCAGCCTACCGCAACATCATCTCCTGCTCCCATACGATGTCCTCCGCAGCGGCAAGCTGCTGCGCGTGCGCCATCTGTAGCGCCGTTCGCGGGTGCCCGTGGACGTGCCCGTCCGAGAAGGCCAGCCCTGTCCCGTGCTGCGCGACGGCCTGGCGCTGCTGCTGGCCTGCTGTGCCATCATTGCCTGTTCCCTCGCCATCTGCTGACGTGGGTGCCCGTTAGGGATGCCCTGCTGCCCTGTCATGGTCTGGTGGCCGCGCTCCTGTGCGGCCGCGGCCTGCTGCATCTTCACCGCCTGCTCCCTCGCAAACTGCGCCGCCGCGGCCGCCTTTTGTGGCTCGGCCATCTGCCGGTTCAGCAGCGCCTCCCCTTGCCCGCTTTTCACGGCCTCCTTCCACGCCACGGCTACAGTGTTCGCAGTTATTTTTTCAGTGTTCTCTTTTATTTTTACCAGGAGCAGCTACAGTAAACAGCCGCAGTGCAGCCTGCCAAACAAGCTGAACGTGTGCGCTCACTCGTAAAGCAGTTCGTACACACATCTAGCGGTACTTGTTTGTATGAGTGCTTTTCTCGCAACCCTTAATTGTGGTTCTGGTTCATCTCGATCGAATTCTACATTTCCGACATTACAAGCTCAAGCTCCATTCCACCCAGCTCTTGTTCTCAGTTTGTGCAGAATCTGCAGATACAGTTAACCGCAATGATTGATTTTTATTTTTCTGGAAATTTTTTTAGGGACCGACATACTTATTTGTAACATACGAGTTGCATACAAGTCAAACATGCCTACCAGTTACCTCAAAGATTGCACTCCGTGCAAGTCGGTGCACATCACCGTTGGTTGTCCTTCCTTCATGTGCAAGAGAGAGGGCCTGCCTGCCATGATGCAGAGAGGCCCCTCCGATGATGAGTCCAGAGTATGCAGTCTGCAGTTTAGGCAATAGATTCAGTCAGAAAAGACAGGGAAAGAAGGGGTGGGCAAAAAAACCGATACTCAAACACCGAAACCGAAAAAATTGAGACCGAAAAAACTGAAATTTCGGTCTTCAGGTAATTGTTTGGGTACTAAACTTAGACAACTGAATTTTATTTTTCAATTTCGGGAATGTCCTTGGGTACCCGAATTAGTATGATAGATGTAGAATTTAGCACATAAACTCATGCCATGGTCATATAACATCCTTTGTTACTCATTCATCATATTCATGTTTCTTCTATCGTATAATGGTAACTCATTATCAAGTTAATTGTATACTGTATTTTAGGATAATAAAGTTGATTTTATCTTTTTCTTAAAATTACTGCTAATTTTGGATAGTTTAGGTATAACCGAAGACCGAATCAAAAATTTAGGTATCCAAAGTTATTGGGTATCTAAACTTTTATTGTCATTTCGGGTAGCAATTCTAGATAACCGAAAATTAAAAAGACCGAAAAAACCGGACCGAAATATCGAGTATGACCGAACGCCCACCCAGAGAAAAGACAATCGGCAAGCTCTTCATGAGAGTTTTAGATTAGAAAGTAGATTAGGTTGGCAGCTAATCTACTGTCATCGTCCTGACCTGAAGCACATAAAAAAGGCAGAGCCGTATATCAGTGCCTGGGAGCCATGCAGTTCTTGTCAATGAGAAGCTCACCGCGGTGGCCGACTAGTTTAGGCCCTGTTGTGGACAGGCTTTGAAGTTGTGCACAACCAACGATGATGTGCGCCGACTTGCACGGAGTGCAATATTTGAGGTAACTAGTAGATAGCAAAGTCACTTTTGCCCTCAAACACCGTGGGGTCAACTATAAGAGCAGAAAAAGTAAAGGTAACTTGGTCTTTAGTCTCTAGTCAGGTATCCAAACACGTCCTTAGTCTACTTCAGCTACGACTGGATGACTAGTGGACTAATAGGTACTCTTAGCGAGGGCTCAACGTGAGTCCAGCAAACGTCAATCTCACAATTGCAGAAAATACATTCCGATATGCACGTGGAATGTTTTTTATGCATATTTTTTTAGGGAAGTTTTTTATGCATAATTAGCCACGAGAAGGCCATCAAAGAATACGTATAGCTCACAGGAGCATGCCGTGTGAAATAGGTAGTCAGTGGCTTCAGCTAGGAGATGCTATGCTTTCCAAAACATGTCAAAACTAATATCTTGATAATGTATTCCAGAATTTCTGAATAAGTCATGCTAGCAGATTGCAGACAACTGTAATACATGGCGCCCAGCGTTGCGGTTGGAATCTTCTTACTGGTACTAAAAATATGTGTTGTATAAAGATGAGTACTATATATTGAATAAGAGGTTCATAACTTTTCTTTTTTTACATATATAACATAAAAGTCAACTGCATTATGAAATGGAAAATGGAAATTTAATTTCATTTTCAAATGAAATGTGGGAGAACTAATCGTAATTTGGATAAAACAGCAATATGAAAATACAATTGTAGCTCCAAGTTTGAACTAAATAACACCTATAGTTCAAAAGTGAAAATAATCAGCATCTTGATTGGTCTTTACACTTGAGCTCTCTCATGGTTTGCCATAAAACATACTCCCTCCCACTGTCAACTAATATATACTAGTAGTACTTTTTAATAATCATAGGTACTAAAAGTTTTAAAAATTTAATTGAATCTTGATCAAACGTCGCATGAGAGAGAGAGAGAGAGAGAGAGAGAGAGAGAGATGCTGCCACTTTGATTAGAACTAGTTGGTAGAGATATCTATTACCCTTAGATACCTCCAAATTATTGGGAAAATAATAAGTACACGCTGCATTCGTCCTTATACCAAAAAAAAAGGATGTTTTGGTTTTGTCCTAAGTCAAACTATTTCAGCTTTGACCAAATTTATAGAGATCAACTAGTATTTTGCCCATGCATTGCAATTGTAGCCAATAATATGGTATCTTACCCCTCAGAGGATGCACATGTAAATAGATCAAATGTCAGAATATACCATATCTTACGCACAATATTATTCAAAGACTAATTTTCTTTTATCATGAGGTACAATTACTCAATATCAAAAGTGAAAGAATCGAACAGATAAATGAAATATCTAAAACATGGTCTTCAGCCAGTTTGTCACTTGGCTCTTACGTTGTCTTAAGCAAAGATGGGCAGAGATAAAGTTTATTCAATTGCTAGTCTAATATTACTCTTAAACAAAAGAAACCACTAATTTTGGATTATCAATCAAAGTTGACATGCACATGGTCCATAAAAGAAGATGTAATTCATGAAACTTTCCCTGGCTTTTGTGTATAATGGCTTTACAGTGCATATTTCCCTCAACTCGGAAAATTTAGCTTGTAATTGAATATATACTTGATAGCGAAACTTGTGCATCAATCTATTGACCTGCAAGCGCACTCATGGTTGATCTCAGGCTTCCTTAGACAATCAATGTCTTAGTATGCAGCTAAAGCACAAGAATAATCCATCATGAGGAATAGATCCATCAATTTGCATTCACGTTCCTCCTTACGGTACAAAAGTGTTACTATTGTGGATCAACAAGCCGAGGACATTTGAATCGTGTGCTTGAGATGAGGAAGAGATTCAGTAACATCTGAATCCTACGTCGCCACGTCGCCATGGAACAAAATTATTGTTTGAGGCGGCGCCCAGGAAGAGATCAATGTGTGCTTATGTAGGGGTATTGTGTGTTGTATATGGAATACGTACAGACTCAATTTGCGAAACGTAGATTAATGTGATAATACGTGCGATTATGTATACTACGATTTTAAAATTTTGACGTTTCCGACCGTCCGCATGAACTAGAAAACAACTACCGGAGGGCCGGAGGCTTTTGGAACATCATCATTTCCCGAACGGAGAGAGTAGCAGAGGGACGAAAGAAAAAATCTGACGACCCCGGACGAACTTAGTAAGAAAGAAGATAAGATAAGAAGATAGAAATGACACAAAATAGACATGACATGAAAATATATTCACTACTGAGTCATATTGTACTTCACTAGTACGCCTAGCTTGGCCAGACCTCCTCACTCCAAGCCTGCAAAGCTAATACTAGCAAAGGACATTATTGGTGCTCGAAGGACCCCAGCCGCGGCCGGGGCGAATGCTGCCTTCGTTTGAAGAATGATCGGACGAAATATCTTCTCCATTATTGCTGGGGTTGGCTGGGCTGGGCCCACGGCCGGGGTACATAGACGCGAGTGGCGTTCCGCTCCGCTTGTGGTGTGTGCATAGCTAGCGGCCGTGGAGGTAGAGCAGAGAAGCAAAGCAACCAAGCAGGTAGCAGCTCATCGATCGCCGGCGGCGTGGACTAGCTACTCCGCCGATCGGCGACGCCATGACATGGAGCAGCCGGGTGGATCCGGTCACCACCGTGGGCCAGCTCACCGGCGTTTCTGCGCTGGGCCTGATCACCATGATCGTCGAGCGGGTGGAGAAGGCCCGGCGGAACAAGAACGAGTGCCGCGCGCTGGCCCAGGACGCGGAGCAGATCAAGCGCCTCCTGGAGCAGGCCCAGCTGAGGCCGAACCCGGCGGTCGACGAGGCGGTGGAGAAGCTGGAGGCGACGCTCAGGGAAGCGTGCGAGCTCATCGCGTCCTGCGAGGCCAGCAGCCACTTCCGCCGCTTCTTCCGCTGCAACAAGGTGGCCGAGCAGTTTGGGCGTGTCAGGCAGAACATCCAGTTCTACATCATGCTGTTCCCGGTGCTCAGCCACATCGACACCACAAAGCGCTTCAACAAATTGCTCGATCGGCTCCAGCCCCTTTCTGATACACAGGTCGGCGGCCTCTCCCTCCATCTCCATGCATCCAAGACATTGGAGAGAATTTCCTTCTCATTTTTTATTTTTTTTTTGAGATTACACAGTACAACTCAGACACTCACAACGCACGCACACTCACCCCTATGAACGCACATACGCAAACCCTACCCCTATGAGCATCTTCGAAGACTGAGCCGGCAAATTCTCCAGATTCCCGAAGTCACCACTGGCGCTTCGCTATCGACGGCCACGTCGCCTACCGCTGAAAGCACAAATGCCGTTAAATCCTAGAAAATTCGATTGACATAAATATGTATAGCTTACCGAAATTTACTCAAGAAAAGAATGATGCATGTCTACGTGCAATCGTGTGCATGCACTTCAACTTTGATTCAGTTATCACTTATATCACGTAAATATATATCAGTAGTTATCATCTAATTTAATTTATTTTGTTTTTAAATGCAGTGTGTGCCATCTTCAAGTCGGACGACGGTCCGAGTTCAACGGTCAGCACGTACACCACTCAGTTTTTTTTAAAGTTTAGGGAGAAGGATATATGTTTTCTTTTACAACAAAATTCGATTTGTAGGCCTGAAGTGACTGAAGATTACTCATTGAAGAGGCCTCGAGCCTTCGTCACCGAGCCTGTCCGGATACGTAAGGAGGATCCCGAAGGTACATATTCCTCAACTCTACATACAAAACTATCTTGACAAATATTTTATCTGTTCTGCAATACTCATCAAAATTGACCGCATTATTTATTCAAATATACCTACAAGCGCTACTTTCTCCGTTGCATAATTTCTCATTGCCCTTATCTTTTGTTTCTTCACTGCCCGCCAAGCTGTGCACCTAAGTAAATTTGATGTGCTCCATTACTTAAAGGTAGGTTCACGTTACGCAAAAAGAATGACAAGTATAAACAAAGGAGTACAAATACTGATATTATGTCATGTATCGATTTTATGTCTGTTTCTCTGCCTTATCAAGTTCGAGGGAAGATGGGGATTGAATACGAAGAGGGTAGAAGTTACCATCTGATAAGGACACGACTAGGATGTCCAGAATTTTGCCCGATCTTTCAAGGTACTAAATAATGACAAGAAAGAGACCCGTTCTGAGAAATAACAAGCTTCTTGTATACGTTCCGCAAAAATTACTAGCAGCAGATAACTTCTCAAGAGTACCCAGAAATAGTTAAGTAATCCTCGGCCAACACGTACTAGCAGTAGAAAATACTGGTATATATGTATCTCGACCAATAAGAATAAAGCAGCAGAAAATCACTTCAATAGATCGGCTCTAACGAGTCAATTACTGTAGCAATTATCAATAACTTGGCTTACACGAACGAGATAATAGATGCAAACTGGTTCTTCAAAAGGTCCTCCACCCGTACACCAGCAAAGTTGGGTACGATCAAAAGACGAGGATCAAACGATCCGCCGACGCACCCAGGCAAACACCTGATCACGTAGCTCCACGATCTGCAAGGATCGACAAGATAACGAGGACGCCGCCTCTAGGGTCTCCTGGAGTTTCCAGCCGAAACACACACGATAAACAAAACCTAGTCTGCCAATTACATGGGACTTGCCCAACTTAAGTGCGCGCAGGCACAAGCTACCGGATTGGGCTCCAACTAAAGCCCAAACCAAGTCCGTCACTTTACCAAAAGACACACTTAAACCTGGAAGCTACGGAGTTCAAATCAAAAGGAAATATTAAAATATTCCGGCACCGATGCTAATACTTCTAATTAAGAAACTGAATTAATTAATGTGATAGCACGAGGCCCTCACGTTGGATTTTCCTTGGCCTGCACGTTGCTCTCTTGCTTGCTGTGAAAATGAGCTCCCACGAATAATTCCTTGCGCCAATAATGCCTGACGCCTGCAGCTTCCGTTTTCTCCATCTCAATCATTTCTTGATTCACATCAATAGAGAACGAACCAAACTTAATATCTGGATGTTTAGAAATACCCTCTGAAAATATACGAGCCATGGGCTCATCACCATCCATCCTGTCTCAGTTGATTGTCATCCAGAAGCTGTAGTTGCCTAGCCAAGCGCTTAAGCGTCCGGAGTTGCACCAGTTAGTAGGAGAAAATCGAATTAGTTAACAGGAACGAAAATATCCCGAGCTGAAAACTATATATGCTCCCCTCGCATTTGTGTGCGACCCTTGGCTTAATTACGGCCATTAAACGACGTAAGGCACGACCACAAAGCCTTCCAAGGCCGGGACGCTCGTATCACGAGATAACTAGCTAGTGCTATCCACAGCTAGAGAGATCGAGATCGAGCAACGTAAGTCAATTGCGCTGCCAGCATGCATCATACATCTGCAGCCTGCAGGTTGTGAAGAGTAGCAAGGAGGAAGAGCTCGAGGCTCGCGGCGAACAAGGCATCTGGTAATGGCATCGCTGCAGCCGACGTAGTGGTGCATGGATGGGATCGAACGGCCACTCTGGTAGTAAACCATTGGACTCGCCAAACTAAAGAGGCTTGTCATCTCAGCAGGTTCCGTAATCCATCGTTCCCTTGCCCATGTAATAAACCGTCATTCAGATGAGATCAGGTCTACGCACAACAGGGCGCGCAACCTCTGTAAGCCATGTCCACGAAGCCTAATAAGCCAAATGTAAACGATGGCACAGAGACAGCATCAGTCGCTGTGCATTGCGCACCGTCGGATATACGTGCGTAAACTTTGGTTTACGACAGACAAGCGCAGCGTGCGTAAACAGGCGATAGAGCCAGGGCCCGCCAAACTAAAACTATTGTCAGGAGTCAACCACCGAAACGGAAGCGTAAACCGTGGTCCCGTGCCCGTGTGTCGGCCCAAGGAGCCAGTGGGCCGAGGACAGACGCCGCGGCCCAGCCAGGCCGCGGAGGTCGAATGAAAAAGAGGGAGCCCATCCCCCCTCCGCGCCGCCAAGGCCCTTTGTGAGCCGGTGGCGCTGCGCCACGTGGCTACCCGCGGCGCACCTGAGGAGAGGACGCGCCCCAGCGAGTGTTCCAGATCTTCTCTACTCCACATTCAACAACGGCTCGTCCCGCCACAGTAATCTCTCCATCTCGCCCTATCTCCGTGACAGCGAACCCATGCATGCATTTCGTAAGTATTTGTTTGACCCGGCTGGAGTACAGACGGTGCCTGTGTGCTCCCACGTCCACGTGTGACATTTACACTCGAAGAACCCGTTGGATGTCTTGGCAGTGGCCTTGAAGCGGTGCTGTGACCAGCTGAACCGCGGATTCTTTGACATCTTTGAGACTAGAAAATGACCGTCACCCAGCTCATCATTAGGATCAACACGTTTGAACGCCCCGCACTTCTTCATTGTTGCACGGACACGTTTGAACACCGCGCGAGTGTAGAGTCTTGCACCGTGCTTGCTCCCGCACGGCCGCCGTCGCCGCAGGTCTCTCTGGAGCCCAGCTCGCGGTGCCGCTAGCCGCCGTGCGCCGGCCTGCTCCCCTCGCATTTGTGTGCGACCCTTGGCTTAATTACGGCCATTAAACGACGTAAAGCACGACCACAAAGCCTTTCAAGGCCAGGACGCTCGTATCACGAGATAACTAGCTACGCTTTGAATCGAATATCAAGCAAATGGGTTACAAAATAATTACTATTTCATCACGTAGTGAAGAAAAATCACATTGCTGCGATTTGAATAACAACAACAACAACAACAACAACAACAACAATAATAATAATAATAACAAAGATAATAATAATAATAATAATATGAATCAATCTTCATATGTGGACGGCTGAGGTACTTTTATCCTCCGTAGTTCTGCCTCCACTCCAGGGTAATCGTCAAGGACTTTCCTGAAATCTTTCCTCAGCGCCAAATCATTGAAGTTGTTGTGTCTGGTGGCGAAGCTGATGCACTTTTTCTGAAGCGCTACACAATAGTTGCCCATTGCTATCCGCAGTGCTGAAGCAACATTGTGAATCTTTACAGCGTCCCATATCTTTTGGGCGCATACGTGTAACAGGCAATCCATTAAATATTCGTCGGCCATTTTCATGAGCCAAGGCAAAGCTTCGTCCATGCTTGTCCACAGTACTTCCGGCAATTTGCCTTGGACGGCTTATGCAACCATAGCTTCGAATGCATCCAGGTTCTCCACATCCGAAATGGTCACTTTATATGAAGAAGACGACACACCAACCTCTCTACCAAATAGGATGTTAGTAAAATAATGCGATCGCCTTGCAAGAGCCAACCTTTTCACAGGTTTCAGTTGCCTACTCACATTGGGCGATTCCTTGCTGTGGATGCACAACACCACATCTTCATATTTGCCCGGGATGAATAGACTTTCATCAAGGTGTTCCTCCGGCACTTCGATGACTTCGTCGAAGAGGATCACCATACTGAATAAAATTTCCAGATTCTGATTTGCATCAAAACAGTCATGGTAGATAACATGACTCCATCCATAGAAATTCTTGTTGATCCCCCAACCCCAGAAGGAGGAAGTGCCAAAGGATCCTTCATGAGGAGAGTCATCCTGCTCCCATCCATTGGAATTATTGACGGGCAGTCCTCCAACTGTGAGGGTCATCTTGACTCGAACATCTTGTGCGTCTTCGTCCAGATCAAGTTGAACTGACATGGCATCCACACCATGATCGGCATCCTCACCGTGCTTGGGAAACTTTCCCTTCGGATAGACATACAGTTTCCACTTCCTGTTGCCTGCCCTGAACGGATACTGAAAGCGCTCTCCTACACTTGCGGAGAGCAACTTATCTTCCCTGAGCTTGATTACGAAGGATCGGTCTGCGAGGGGCTTGACTTCCATGGTTGCGGCTACGCGATGCAGTTGCAGGGGAAAATGGTTGCGGGTGGTCGATGCAGTGGCAAGGGGAAATGATTGTGGGTAGTCGATGCAGTTGCAGGGGAAAATGGTTTCGCAGGGAGAAGCGGGGTGAAAACGGGTTGATTTATACATGAGTCGTGACTTCTCGGTTCGTCTTCCGGTTCACATTTAGTGGGGCGCGTCGCTGGGAATCGTGCCTGGTGGACTCAACAGTCCCGTCTCCTCGTCTTCCAAAAGAAACGTTCTTTGAAATCTCTATACTACATAAAAATACAGCGTGGTGGAGGAATGCCATCAGTTATATCGCCATTCAAATCGTCGCGTCTCTTAATCGAGGCGTCGCGACGCGGAAACAAAAGGACAGTGATGCGCGTGCGGTTAAGTTAGTCGTCCAATCAGGTCACTCTTTTGGAGATCGAAGGATGCGTCGTGGTTGGGACACAAGAGGACAGGGTATACGTGCGTAAACTTTGGTTCACGCAAGATGGGCGGGGCTCGCGTAACCAGGCGATAGAGCCAGGGCCCGCCAAACAAAAACTGTTGTCAGGAGTAAACCACCGTAACGGAAGCGTAAACCGTATCCTGTGCCCGTGTGTCGGTCAGTGTACTGGGGAAAGGCCTCGGCCCAAGGAGCCAGTGGGCCGAGGACGGACGCCGCGGCCCAGCCAGGCCGCAGAGGTCCAATGAAACAGAGGGAGCCCACACCCATCCGCGCCGCCAAGGCCCGTGTGAGCGGGTGGCGCTGCGCCACGTGGCTACCCGCGGCACACCTGAGGAGAGGGCGCGCCCCAGCGGGTGGCACTGCCAGCATGCATCATACAAAATCTGGCCCATGGAAACATCTCAATGGCTGACTTGGCCGTAGTCGGACCCAAATGTAATTTCGAGACATGATATGGGTCCATCTAACATCCGTGTAATTTTGGAACACTCTAAAGGGGTCCTGAGTAAATTGTACTTATTACAGTTATGTAATTTGCAGGACATATAGGGCTTAACAAGTAATACGGTTAGGGAACTTCAACAAACTAATAACAAATACGGAGGGTCCATTCGCAAACAAACCCTTCTCGCGGATCATCTGCGGCAGGGCACCTGAACCCAATGTTTTGTAGGGTCGGTAAACGATACGATGAAATGAGTAAACGGCTCGCTAGGATCGTCTGTGCCATTGCCGTGCTGGAGTTATACATGAGGCGAGCTAAATCCCTAGCGTTGACACGGCGTAAACAATGTTTACCTTACGTAATTCAACGTTACGCTCGGCCGGTATAATATGCGGCGGACCGTTTGTGCAGACCACATAGCACACCGTGTTAGCACATATCCACTAGACGTAACCGACCGAGCGTAAACGAAGCTATTTCTGTGTAAACCAGCACCGGCGGCGGCCTGCATCTTCTCCGGCAACGATGATGCCGCCGCAACGACGATGAGTCAATGAATGAACCTTATGCGTTGGTACATTAGACCAAATGAACGGACTTCACGACATTTTTAGTCGATCGGCAGGGTTCAATCATGTGCGGCTCGCCGGAATCGAGACATGTTGACGACGCCGGCATGGTCCAATTTCGGGACCGGGAGACCACGTCGACGTTACGGTGCACGTTCTGAACGCGGCGGGTGCTATGTGGGTGCTGGTTGCAAAACGATGACGCTTGCGGCTCGCCGGAGTCGAGCCGACATGTGGACGTCGCCGGAGTCGAGCCGACATGTTTGCCGGCATGGTCCAATTCCGGCACCGGGAGATCACGTCGACGCTACGGTGACGCGGCGGGTGCTATGTGGGTACTGGTTGCAAAATGACGACGCTGCCCTTTAGGAGGTGTTTATGTCGCACTCGTAAAGGGTCTACGCGGTTGGAGTAGAGGTCGCGAATAACACCGCCGAATGGGGACACATGGCGTCTTCTCATTGGGTGACCGCACTGGAGAATTCACGTTCTTGGTCATGTTATATCAGCCGAGGGAATTGCTGTTGATCCAAGCAAGGTGCAGGATGCTCTGGATTGGAATGCACCTAGAAGTATCTTTCAGATCCGTAGCTTCTTGGGTTTGGCTGGTTATTACCGTCGGTTCATTCCGAACTTCTCTAAGATCTCCAAGCCCATCACCGAGTTGCTGAAGAAGAATGTGAAGTTTGTGTGGAGCCCGTAGTGTGAGGAGGCATTCTAGAATCTGAAGAAGCTTCTCACCACAGCTCCAGTGTTAGCTCAGCCTGATATCACCAAGCCATTTGATGTGTATTGTGATGCTTCTGGTACTGGTCTTAGTTGTGTGCTGATGCAGGAAGGCAGGGTGATTGCTTATGTCTCTCGGCAGCTTAAGCGGCATGAAGAGCATTACCCCAGCCATGATCTTGAGCTTGCAGCTGTTATACTTGCTTTGAAAGTATGGCGGCATTATCTGTTGGAAATCTGGTGCATATCTATACAGATCACAAGAGCCTCAAGTATATCTTCACGCAGTCAGATCTGAACATGCGTCAGAGGAGATGGTTAGAGATGATCAAGGACTATGACTTGGAGATTCATTACCATCCAGGGATGGCTAATGTGGTTGCTGATGCTTTGAGTCGCAAGGCTCATTGCAATAATCTGATCACTGCTCCTTACGCTGAGGCGGAGCCCAATCTTTGAGTGTATGCTTATGGCTCTCTGGCCAATATATCACTTGTTCTGACCTTGCATGATGAGATTGTGGCAGCCCAGAAGAAGGATGAGAAAGTGGGTCACCTCAAGAGGAGACTCAAGCTTGGAGAAGCTAGAGTCCAGTGTTTCAGAGAGGATAAGGATGGAGTTATGTGGTTCAAGGACAGATTGGTAGTTCCTAAGGATTTTGAGTTGCGCAAGAAGATTCTTGATCAGGCGCACACATCCAAGTATTCTATCCACCCTGGCAGCAACAAGATGTATCAGGACTTGAGGAGTCGCTTCTGGTGGACCTGCATGAAGCGGGAGGTCGCGCAGTATGTTTCTGAGTGTGACACTTGCAGAAAGATCAAGGCAGAATATGTGAAGCCTGCAGGGTTACTTCAGCCTTTGAGTGTTCCTGCTTGGAAGTGGGAGGATATTAGCATGGATTTCATTGTTGGCTTACCTCTTACATCACAGAAACATGACTCTATTTGGGTGATTGTTGATCGACTGACCAAGTCTGCTCACTTCTTTCCAGTGAAGACAGGGTACACTGTGAAGAAGTATGCTGAGTTGTACATCGCCCGGATTCTTTGTCTGCATGGAGTGCCCAAAACTATCATTTCTGATCGGGGACCTCAATTTGTTTCTCGTTTCTAGGAGCAGCTACATGCTTCTTTGGACACTACATTGATTCGCAGTGCAGCTTATCACCCTCAGACAGATTGTCAGATAGAGAGGGTGACCCAAATTCTAGAGGATATGCTTCGTGCCTGCGTGCTACACCATGGCAAGTGTTGGGATGAGAGCTTACCACTGGCAGAGTTCTCGTACAACAACAGTTATCAGAAGAGTATCAAGATGGCACCGTTTGAGGCTTTGTATGGACGTCATTGTCGGACTCCCCTTAATTGGGTTGAGGCTAGCGAGAGAGTCATCTTCAAGTCAAAGCCAGTAGCTGCAGCAGAGGAGACCATTCGCCGCATTCAGTCCAACTTGAGAGCAGCCAAGCCTCGACAGAAGAGCTATGCAGATAGGAGACGCCTACCGTTGGTGTTTGCAGTTGGCGACAACGTATACCTTCTTGTCTCTCCCATGAAGGGGGTACATCGGTTTGGTGTCAGAGGGAAGCTTGCCCCTCGGTTCGTTGGACCATTTCTGATAGTGGAGAGATGTGGACCTGCCACTTACAGATTGGAGTTGCCACCAAATCTCTCCGGAGTTCACAATGTCTTCCATGTTTCCCAGTTGAAGAAATGCTTGAAGGTTCCTACAGACCGAATGGTCAGTGATGTTGAGCAGCTTGAGCCAGATTTGACCTATCCCGAGCAGCCCCTCAAGATCGTTGATCAAAAGGACCGTGTCACCCGGAAAAGCACCACCAAGTTCTTCAAGGTGCAGTGGAGCAACCACTCTGAGGCCGAGGCCAGATGGGAGACGGAGGAGTTCTTGAACTCCCATTTTCCTGGTTTTCTACCTTCGAGGTGAGTTGTTAGTTGTTCCATTTTTGCATCTTATTCTTCACTCTTTTGTCATTCGTTTTTCCTTCCTTCTCTTTAATCTCGGGATGGGATTCTTTTAAGGGGGGAGAGCTGTGACACCCCGTGTCACTGAAGTCAGCTATCACACTTCGCACACTGAACAGAAACCATAAAACAAACCAAAATTTGAATTCGAATTCAATATTTCAAATAATCGCCAAATCCAAGCTTCGGAAGAAACTCAAACTTTTGCATAACAACCTGAGCCAACCAAAAATTCTGTAGATAGCCCTGCTGATTTCAGAATTTTGGAGAATTTTTGACGAATTTTGAAATTCGTTTGGCTGCTCAAATAAATCCCTTAAACCTCCAAAGTGCCCTACTTTGGCCAGCTGCCATTTGAATGTCTTTGCGAATCCAGATGTGCAAGTTATACCACTGGATTCTACATCTCTTGCGCTACCATCCTACCAAGTTTCGTGATTTTAGGAGCTGGTGCAATGTTTTCAATAGTGTGCACAAGTTCGAGCAGAATCACAGTTTGAATAATACGGTAAATGGAAAAATTCCCATGGAGCCCGCTTGTCAGCCTCTCATTTCTGTTCCGCCGGAAGCCGCGCGCCGCGTTTACGCTGTTGTACGGCTCCGCCGTGCCGCCCACGCCGCTCCTCTCCCTTTTCCCGTGCGCGGACGAGCTCCAAAGGGAGTTGCTCTCATTTTCCCTCACTCCCGGCCTCTCCCCAACCCTAGCCACACCGAGCTGCCGCCAGCCATTGTCAAGCTCGAGCTCCACCCGTCGCCGTCATGCCAGCCCCGGCCGAGCTGCCCCTCTCTTGGCGCCACCATGACAGTGGTCGCTGTCGTTTCCCCATGCCGCGAGGCCGAGGATTGAGCCGTCTTCTTCAAAGTCCGGCCATGGGCTAGCTTGTTCGTCGTCGTCGATTTCTCCCTCTCCGGTGGGTAGTTCTTCAATTACTCATGCATGGAGGTACCCAACTTGTTCGCGCATGTCCCTGACCCTGTCTTTCTCCAATCCCGCAGCCCAACTCGCCGAGCCGCCGTTTTTCCCCACCGTCTGTTTCAAGAACGCGAACACCTCCGCGACGAACTCCTACGCCCACGCCTCCCCGTCATCTACAAGCTCCGCGCCGCTCTTCTTCAATCCGAGGTGAAGCTCCCTAGCATTTTTCCTAGATTTTGCATGCGCTGTACGGCACGGGCGACCTTGCCAAACCGTGCCCGCCCGCTGTGCTCGCCGCCGGCCACTCTCCAGTGACCTCCGTCGACCCCAGACCCAACAAATGGATGCGCATTGAGCTGTGATTCGTTCCCGTATTTTTATTCGGATTTTTAATGGCCTTTTTACCCGGTTCCGGCGAGCGGTCGCCGCTCTCCGGCGAGCTCCGACCACCATGGTCGAGCTTTGCTGCAGCCATGGCTGGATCTCGTGTGGCGCAGCCCGGATCTGGTGTGCCGCACTTCGTGTGGCCCTCCCTGTGGCTCAGATCTGAGTGGTCTGCGATTTTCCCAATTCCTGGAATTTCCTCTAAATAGTCCGAATCTTGTAAAACTCATAATAAATCTAATACACCTCAGGAAAATACCTTCCTGGTACTCTTTTATGTCCACGAAAAATGTCAAATCACTCAATGCACTTTCTTTGTTTTCTGTATAAATGCAAATGTGCAGATCTAGTTTAATTCATGGTATTTTCCCTGTTGCTCCATAAATCCTGAACTCGTTCATGTCTGTTAAAATACTGTCAACACACCTACAGAACATTTTTCCACTGTAATATCGTTCTTAATTATTTTATTATGATTTAAATTACGTTCTGCATTGTTTAAATCAGTGTAAATAATCTGTGATGCAAACAATCACCAAACTTCACTGTAAATTATTTCCAGTAGTACTTCACCCTAGAAAAATGCCAACGGACATAAAATAATTTTTGAAGTACAGTTAACTATTTAATCAACTTAAGTTAATCGAGTAAGTAACTTAAACAAGAGCCAATGAAGGAAATACTTCAGACAAAATTAATTAACAAAGTTAATCATTGCACTTACAGTGTAAATGACTGTCAAATCAAGTAATTAAATCATTAATTGCATCATATTCTTGCATCTAACTTTGCATTGTTCTTTGTCATAACGTGTAGTGACAGAAACGACTCCGGAGCCACTGGACTTTCAGCTGCCGGAGGAGGAGGCACAGGAGGAGCAGCAGCAGGACACTGACCCCGCTGACCCTGTTAGCGTAGCTCCTGAGCCAGGCAAGCCCCGGTGCATGCCTCCCTATTTAGGATTTTATTTTATCATTTTATTGGGGCTAGTAATTGATTGTGCATTAAGTTTATTAGGAGTTGATGTGAAACCTTAGAACTGCATTAGGACCCCCTTCCAGATTTACCTTGTGTCCTATTTTTGTAGATGTGGTCTAGGTTACGTTAGAACTTGCTATGCTTAGTGCCTAGCGGACGGTAGAAGACGAGTGGTAGGTCCCACTCGCGAGATAGGTTACCCTGGATTGTACTTGATGGATTTAGGATTTGTTGAGACCGGACGGGGAATTGTTTGTGTAGGATGGTTAGAGAAGGCTGGGCCTTCACGGTGGTAGCCCCGTCTGTGTCGGTTAAGGACCGTCCGTTGTTGGCCCTGTTGAGCAAGTTCGAACGTACCGATCACATGCTAGTGTTTTTATGGGCCTAGTAAACCTAGTAGCCTGTGACGCCCTGATGTCTAGCGGATACTTGCACTTTCTATCATGGTACTTGGGAGAGAAGGGATGCCTCCCAATCGGGGCGTACGTCTGGGACGGGGACCGTGCGGGAGGGCCTTTCTCGGGAGGTGTGAGACCCAGCCAGCTTTAGGGGGGAACAGCGTAAACGGTTGCTGCATACGACTTTTGCGCATGTGCGGCGTGTGGTAAGGTGTTCTCCTGCAGGATGTACATCGATGCCGCCGCTCTCGGTCAAGAGCAACCTTGCTCACTGAGTCACCTCGTAGTGTGATATGCTTGATGATATGAGGATGCTAGTCTATTACTGTTACTTTATTATCTCATTATTATTATGCTGCTTATCTGATGTATTGTTACTTTATACTGTTTTAGAGATACATGCACATGTTTTATTGCTTCAGTACTTAATTTGAAATAAAACTTGAAAGTAAGGACCAAGTAATTAGTGCGAGTTATACTATCGAGTCAGCCACCCTTTTGTAGCCTTGCATATTAGGAGTCAGCTGTAGATAGCCACGTTGACGAGTAAGTCTTGCTGAGTATTAGTTGCTCAGGGTTTGGCTCTTTATATTTTTATTGCAGGTAGCACCTTTATCCCTGACTCTACGGGTGGAGGTGGGCAGTGGGATGGTCAGCTTCCTTCTGGTTGGACAGCCTACTGGGAGACCGAGGAGTAATCTCCTCTCGAGTTCGCATCTTCATGGCTTTGGATGCGGATTCATTTGTATCGTGAGCGCGTGCGCTTGTATCTTTAATTTCTTTGGACTTGTATCGTTATGACTTCCGCTGTGCGACTCTATGTTTTAATTAGACTAATGTAATCATTTTAAGACTTAATTTGTGCTTTTTATGTGATGTACTGTTGTGTCTGTTCACCGACACTTCCGACTCAATCCTGCGAAAAACGGAGACGCTTCAATGAGGGGCTCGACAATAATGGACTAAATGATCCAAAGCCTCTAGCTCTAAGCATACAAAGGCTCGTGGGTGGCGGCTCTGATGTTGTACGCGCTATATGGTTGTCGATGCAACGGAAGATCAACAGGGATACATGTCAGAGATAGTCTAGGGTGGTTTGTTGCATCCTTCATGGATCCTTACTGATAGAGAAAACAAAGTTCGTTTAATTTCTCCAATGTCAAGTTCTGCATGTGGGTAATTTATCAATGCAATCTCTGAATCTGTTTAGCACCGTTCGTCATTTTCGTGGTCAGTGTTGCAAGGAAATGGTTAATCAATTCTTTTGGAGTCTGCACCAACTTCGGCCTGTAGTAGCTAAATCTTCGCTTGTTCGAGAGAGGCCACTAATGCCATGGGTGTAGTTGTTTGCTGACTTCTCGGACTCGTTTCCCGTGAACCAGTTATGGAATGAAATGCTTCCTCAGTTTATGCAATTAGTTCATGCAAGAATGTTTCAATGTTAGAAGTAGGTACAGCGAAAACATTGCATGGAGCGCGGGGAGACGCATCTCACCTTCGCACATTCTGACTTCGTTCTTGTGTATGACTGAAGAACATGCATTGAAAGCATTGTGCGTGTGCGTGGGGAGGTGTCGTACCTCCGCACGACCTTGCCTACCGAACTTCAGATGATGAAGTATTGTTTAAGAGGCGACAATATTTCTACTGGGAGATTATTTCTTTGGAGTATAAAGATATAGCCGCAACAATATTGTTTTGATTGACACCGTTGTACTTTGGAGGGGCTGAGCTAGATGATAGAGTTTATGTTGTTTTTAGGTGTTTTAGGCTGATTTGTATCGGCTCACCGTGGTGTTTGTATTTAAGACTAAATGTACTTTCATTGTGCAGAGACCGAAACATGATTTCACTTTGAAATAAAAATTTCCTTTATCTAAAATGCTCTAAAGCATATAGCAAGATTTTGCTCAGGCCCTGCGCCACCTGCTTCCTCTTGAAAGCTAGGAGCACGACATGAGATAGCATTTTTACCGTCTTTGAAGTGGTAGTGGTATACAAAAAAATGGACCAATAAGCACCATGCTTTGGTATCACTTAAGTTATAATTTTTATACCATCCAACGTAAAAAGATACGAAAGGAAATCAAGTAGTGTAGGCTAGTGATGTCCAAAGGGGCCGGGCCAAGCGGGCTGGCACGAAGCACAAATTTTTTGGCCCGGCCCAAGCACGGCACGGCACAATTAATTTAGGGCCGTGCCGGCCCGTTAGCCCGTGCGTGCCGTGTCATGGGCCGAGGGTCTAGCACAACGGGCGGCACGGGCATGGCACGAAATTAAGATGGCCCGCCTAGCCCGATTTTAGCCCGTGTAGCCCGTTAGCAGCCCGAGAAGGCACGGCCCGTTAGAAGCCTGTCACGGCCTTTTAGCAAAAGTTTTTGCTTGTAATATGTTTCCTTTAGGTCATTCTAGTGGTGTTTTTAGATGGTTGAAGTTTTGTTTCAATTCAAGTGGTTCTATTTGCGAATTTGTGTGAATTTTGGTCTTAAGTCTAGTGTTAAAATGATTTTTGTGCTGTTAAGGCACGAAAATAATTTATAAGCACGAAAAGAATTTAGGGCCTTTTGGCCCGGCACGGCACATTTAACCCATTGCGTGCCGTGCCGTGGGCCGAGAGTCGAGCACGACGGGCGGCACGGCACGGCACGAAATTAATAGCGTGCCGTGCCGGCACGAAATTAAACGGGCCGTGCCGTGCCGCCCGTTTGGACATCACTAGTGTAGGCACCAACTAATGATTTGGGGCCTGATATCTTTCTTCTACTTTTTAAATAGGCCTGGCAGTCAATGGCCCATCAAGATAGCCTCCATGTTCAGCACAGAACGGCCCAAATAATTACTTCATGCCAAGAGTATTCCTCTGTTCCCCTCTCTCACACATAGATAAAAGTGCAGCACATCGAGTCTTCAGCACATTAGTCATGGTACTGGTAAAATTTTGTCCCATGTACAGATTGATTAGGTTCTCATTATCAATTTTCTGTTGGTAAAATCCTTGATGAAAGAAGATGTTCTAAAATGTTTCTTATCTGCTAATTCCAACTGCATAATGTGACAGAGAAACCCATATGAGAAAATTCTTAACCATATATGAGTTTATATTATACAAAATTGACTCCCCAATTCGTATGCTTAGAAAGAGGTGACAAACTGTGCCAAGAACGCACGGTGCATGATGAAGTCATATTATCATCTGCCTCCTGAAATGTCAGATATTGTGCCGAAGCTCATGTTTGATGATGGAGGATATGACATAATATATGGGTCGAACCCTTTATTTTTTAACAGGGCTAGGATGTTGAAGCTCACGTGTGTCGATGCAAGCTCAGGAACTGGTTTG
This sequence comes from Eragrostis curvula, assembly GCA_007726485.1. Lineage (NCBI taxonomy): Eukaryota > Viridiplantae > Streptophyta > Magnoliopsida > Poales > Poaceae > Eragrostis > Eragrostis curvula. The sequence continues at coordinate 43,344,172 of CM017442.1, read as the reverse complement.
TCTCCATCGAGGTAGTCCATGACCTGTTGCATGCTTGGCCTTGTACTGGTAGAAGGGTGAGAGCACAACAGACCAAGCTTTAGCACGAGGTATGCCTCCTCAATGTTATAGGTTCCTTGCAGCCTTGTGTCCACTGTCTCAAGAAGTGTCCCATTGTGCCAATGCCCAAGTACCCAATCGACCAACATGAGTTGGTTCCCTTGCGCGTCTTCTTTTATAGGCCTTTGCCCACATGTGACCTCAAGGATAAATGTGCCAAAAGCAAAAACATCTGTAAGAGGCGATGCCTTGCCTGTGCGTACTAGCTCTGGAGCAAGGTATCCCATAGTGCCAACCATATGTGTTGTCTGGGGATCAGTGCCATGGTCATACAATCTGGAGAGGCCAAAATCACCGAGCTGTGCATTCATTTCCTTGTCAAGTAGTACGTTGCTCGCCTTGATATCTCGGTGAATGACAACTTTATCCCACTTCTCGTGAAGATAAAGCAAGCCAGTTGCAACACCCTTGATGATCTTAAATCTCTGATCCCAGTCCAACATCGGCTTTTCCCCTTTGTAGTGCAGATATTTGTCAAGACTTCCATTTGACATATAGTCATAGACCAAAAGGAGTTTACCTTTTGTTCGACAATAGCCAAGTAACTGGACAAGGTTGCGGTGTCGGATGCGGCCGATACTAACAACCTCGGCAACAAACTCTTTCATCCCCTGCCTTGACTCGTGGGACACCTTCTTCACAGCAACCTCCAATTTAGATGTCGGAAGCACTCCTTTATACACCCTCCCGAAACCTCCGGCCCCGAGAAGATGCTTCTCCTTGAATCCATCAGTAGCATTGAACAAATCCTTATACGAGAACCGGTGTGGCCCGAACTCAACCTCCCAATCTTCTCGCAGCTCGGCATACCTCCTGCGCCTTTGGACCAATATAACTGCAGCAATACCTAGAACAAAGAGGAGTGCAGCTGTGCCAATGGGTAGAAGTATTTCTAGGACCTTCGATTGAGGCTTCGGGGCGAGGCGAGGTAGCTTTGGCAGCTTGGTAATATCCATCGCCGGAGCCGGTCCGTCCACGGCGAAGCTCCAGCCAAGTATGTAGTGCCGAGAATGAATCGGGCCGGTGGAAGATGAGAATCCAACATAAGATGGCTCAAGCAATACATCCGACAGGTTGTAGGTGACAGAAACGAGTGGCCTTACTGGTCTGGACATGCCAATGGGAGCTATTGTGACGTTGATCTGAGGACCCTCCCGATCGTAATCCACCCGTGCCTGCATCACCTCGCCGCTGATCAGGTTCATGTCGTGGAAGCTCCCGTTCCTCTCATCGTAGTACCCTGCGGCCTGCGCCGCGACGGAGCCGAGGCCGTCGATGTCGACGCCGACGTGGTTGTTGTTCATGTCCTGGAACTCGACGTTCTGCATGGTGTCGAGCTCGGCGGCGAACAAGTGGTTGCTGGCGTTGCCGTTGTTGTCGATGTTGGCGAGGCCCATGTACTGCGCGGCCAGCGCGGAGGAGAGGTTGGTGCTCGGAGCGACAGTGAAGGCGATGCCATGGCAGCTGAGTGCCGGGTAGCTCGAGAGGATGGCGAACGCGAAGGAGGCCGAGAAGGACCTCACCACGCCGCCGGGCGACGAGCGGAAGCGCACGGGGACCGGGTGGAAGGCGTGGCCCTTGAGGTGGCTTGAGCCATTGGTGAGCTCGAGGAGGCCATCGCCCGTGATGGTCGCCGTGCCGTCGAGGGTGAGGTTGGCGCCGGCGAAGCCCGAGAAGACGAACTGGTCGTGGCCAACGCTGGCACTGAACGCCGTGGTAGGATTGAGGAAGTGGAAGATGAGGACGGCAGGAAGAACAAACGATGCAATAATCTTCATGCTATTCATAAACTTTGATTAAAAGTTCTCTCCGAAAATTCAACAACAGTGAGTATCTCACTCTGGATTCAATTGAACAACGCTAGAATGATGCGCTGTAATCCGTGGTCGCTAATGCATCTTTGTCTGAGCGTGTTATTATTAGAGTTAATTATCACTAACTTAACAGGATCACTAGTCAGAGATAGATCACACCTAGTAATTAACTAACTGAACACTGAATTGATTTACCTGGACTTAGATTCGCCATAGATAGGCGCTGTAGATGTAGCAGATGTGGTGGCAGACGTAGAGGATCAGGGACACCAGACTTCCACGACTTCCAGCACCTTAGGGATCGGTAGAATTAGGGTTTCGATGAACCCTAGGCTTAATTTCGTGAGTTAATCACGGATTAGGGAAATCAGGAGATCTCCCTTTGGTTATATAGTGCTGTAGGCGCGGAGCCGGGCCCTTAGATGGGCTGAGTTTTGCCTCCCGATCAAAGCAACTAACCAGGGGTTTAATTGGTGTCGGATTGGGCCTTTTGGGCCACTTGACCGAGGTCAATAATTCCAACATTCTCCCCTTTGATCGAAGGTCAATGGCTAATTCTTTATAACATTTATTTTATCAATCATGTGCAGGTGGACATACACAGATCAATAATCTCCCACTTAATCGAACCATCTTAATCTTAAACTTAGACTTATGTTCACATTATGTTCACACTCAATACTATAACAAAACCTGACGAATCAGTCACCGGAAGCAAAACAGGTGTACCGGGACATAATTAACCAAAGTCCGCTATAGTATCTCGATAGAACACTTATTAATCTTAATTGGGAGTTTACTTATTCGGCCTCATCCAGAATCATATTTCAGGTTTAATCACCAAATCCATACTAATTTCGCGAAATAGGATAGGCAATAACACCCTCAATTAGTCTTGTTGCTATCTATTTACTTAAAGCATTAAATGACTTGATCCTGGGACCCTTCTTTCATAACATAACAATATAGTTGTCAATGGGCTTGACACCATCAACTATATGTCATTAATCGAAGGAATTATGTAATCAGATACAGTAACATTGAGTACTATCAATGTAGACTTAATAATACCGGAATATATTTCATATGCCTGTCTGAGACATGCCATACAAAATCAACATAAATAATGCTAATCTTGTTTTAGAACTTTCTGCAGAAAAACTCATATCTGTAAGAATGAAGGACATAAAACTTAATTGTGCATATTTACATCCATACACCCTCACAAAACCTTATCTGAATAGTACTTAATTAAATAAGCATGTTATTTGGTGCCTTTAACTTTAAACATCCTTTTCCAGTGGTCCTTCCCTGGACTAAGACTAATAAAATCTTGTCAAGCATTCCGGCTTGTCATGCTAAGTCAATGTCTTATAGATCTTAGCATGTAGCTTCAATCTGAAGCCTTAGGAACGTCTTCCTATTTATCTTATTCTTAACCTTATTCTTATGATAAAATTTGCTATATCACGCAAAACTTACAGGCATAATTATATTTGCATTCACATATTGTCACTTCAGAGCCTCTCTTAACTTTTGTGCTTGAGTGACAATCCCAACACTCACTTTGGTCCCATCAAAAGTGTCATACTTCCCAGAACTTAGGAAAAGCATCACTAGATATGTCTTATGATATGATAAAATCATTTCTCCTTTCTTGGAATGCATGATTATTTCTTTCAACTTACGGAGAAAATAATTACCACAGAGTATTAGGATCTTAATTAATCAACCTTAACCTTATAAAATAAATCACGGTTGCCCATGATATGTACAAACTCATAGTGAGTTATAAACTTAACATCTTATTTTCTTTTGGAATCACTTCTTCAACAATCTGCAGACCCATTACAGTCTGCTGTCTTGACTCCATCAGAAAATTGCTATGAGATGAACTATACTTATGTTCAAAATTCATAGGCCCTTTTATGACATCTTTTACATAATCTTAGAAATAACTGAGGCTTTCACTTTTGTGCCCAAAACTTAACTTATTATTAAAATATTACGAGTCTCTGTTATTGAAATACAGCTAATGTAGATCCTCAACAGAGTTAGAAAAGAATGGAGAAACACTTATGGCACGATATGAGAAAATCATATATGTATGTATATATATATATACATCTTATCTTAAATCATCGATATAGAGGAAACTTATCCTACATCTCAATAAGATTTCTTCTCCCCCATTTCCTTCCATATGAGCTTTCATTGAATTCCGAATAATCAGAATGATAAATGTGTCGGCCCATAAGCTTATCTAAAATAAATTTACAATGATAGCTCTTTAACTTATCTTGGCACGACATTTATTATACCACTGATCAGCTTGCTTTGCCACCACTAGCCCACACCGGCGGTGGCTAGATAATGAACTAGAGCAGCAAAGCTATGATTAAATGTCCACAAAACAGCGGTGGCCAGTATCATGAACACAATCATACTTCAATCGTCTCTGATTCCATTGCACCAACCCACAACAGCGGTGGCCAGAAAATGGGTGACACAACACAATCTGTGAGAGTTATCCCGTAAACAGCGGTGGCCAGAATATGGGATAAAACCACACTTAGTGTGACAATTGGTCTTTGTGGAGTGTTTAAACTCCCATCACAATGGTAGTTTTAATAATCATGTCTTGCATGATAAAGTTGCTCTTGAACTTATTCTTAATTTAAGCAATAAGATATAGCGAAGATATAGCGAGTATATCATACTTAAAACTTATATTATGCTTAAAATCTTATGCTTAATTTTGTCCTTAAATCTTACGAACGACAAAATGCCATGGAGAGAATTTATAAATATATTTCTAACATTAATTCTTAATTGACAAGAGCAATTCTTAATTGGCATTATTATTTGAAGTATCTTTAAAATTGATGAGACATGTCATTCTCCCCCCGAATTTGTGGTCTAAACGTGAGTGTGCCACATATTCGACAAGGTCTCATAACTTAACTTATCTCGTCTAACTCTCACATATGTAAGAAATTCATAATTAATATTATGAAATTTGCTTGTAGAGAAGCAATTAAGATAATATCTTAAAACATGAGGATATAAGAGATAATTTCACAACTTAGAGAGAAATATACTCATAAACGATGATATATTGAACCAAAAGATTTCACTAAGGTACACTGAAGTCCTTTAACTAATTCTAATTGAAGTTCTTAGGAATAAAACTTCAACTAATTTCATCGACTAAAATCTAAGGATCACTCCCCCGATTTTATGGATTCACTAATATAATGTACTATACAAGAATCAGAGATGTCCATTCCAAAAGACTTAAGCTCATAAGCAATGTCACACATGCTGCAAATGTGCCTTGCTAATCCACTGTGTCCATCATAGCGCGAGGTGGTTAGTCTTTTGATGAGGAATTTTGTGCAAACTCTCTTATGATCTAACTCAATCAAGTAGAGGAGTCCACGAGCCGTTGTGTCCTCGTATCTATAAAATTCTCCTCTTATGCCAGCTGAGATCGAACGCATGATGATCCTTTTGGCAAGCTTATTATCTCGTTCCCATATCTCTAACTTGAAGTGATACTCATAAATCTTCTTAGCATAGTCTTCAATGCCAGAAGAGGGAGGAAGCGGCTCGACGGTATGAAGTACATAATCAAGCTCCAGAAACTTGAGAATGTCTTGCACCGTCTCTTTCCATAAAAGAAAGTCAATGCCGTTGAAGGGCTTAATGTTCTTCATGTGGCTCTCAGCTGAAAAGACATAGCCAAATAAAGATACTTAGTAAATATCTTAGTGTGCTAATAAAATAGCAACAATAATGCAAGAGATACATTATTTATTCTTAAAATGCGCATGGCAAATGCAACTTATGCATTTCTTATTGATCTTAAGGCATGATGGATGGAAAACTTAGAGGGGTAAACTTAAAAGTGAAAAACTTAAAATTAGTACAATAAGATGCACTAAAGATAAATCATGAAAATAACCCTACGGTGGTCTGATTATAATCATGTAATAAGTAACAACTTGCATCACCGGTGGGAAAAACAAGCGAAACTTATTTAACTCATAATTAAAACAGCATAAAACTTACTTATATGAGCATAAAAGCAGCCCTATTATAGGCAAAAAAAAACTTATTATAAAAATTAACTTAATTTGCACTTAATATTCTCAGCAAAATTTAATTGAATAATTATATTCAAAAATGACATTGAAAAGTCATATGTACTCAACATTGACTTAATGAAATGATCTTAACCATATTAGGATCGCAGAGAATAAACTCTTAAGCTTAAAACTGGCTATTTACTTAAATAACTAAGAAGTCATAATTCTGTGAAAACAGAGAAATTAATGAAACTTATGCGATATGTCCCTTGTACATATTAAAATTCTCAAAATTTTAGCTCAATGTAATAGCTAAATTAATTTTAAACTTAAATTATTATGCTCATGAAAGCTAATAAAACTTAATATTCTTAATGAAACTTAATGTTGGATGAGCATATATATTCTCAAAATGACAGCGGAAGCTTAAATTTAGCAAATAAAATATTGCTACTAAATATTCTTGAGAATTTAACTTAAATAATTTCTCAACTAATAAACTTAGAAAAAACATGAGGAATTTTATGGGAAAAAATGTTTCTCCAGATAAACGTAATTATAATACTTACATAATTTCACAGCAATATTTATCTCACAAATAATACTTACTTAAATTTCTTAATTAGTTAATCTTAAAGGAGAGAGCTAAAACATTAAGCAATAGCAAAAACTTAAAGGACAAACTGAAGAATCAGCCCGCAATAGCCCGCAACAACGTGCGCGGCCCAACCCAGCGAGCCCGCGTGCAGCTGCACGAAATTTGGCGCAGCCCAGCGCGCCACACAGCGCGACACGGGCTCACTAAAAGGCCAACGGGCTTAAAGCCCGAAAACCGCTCGCCAGGCCGGCAATTCGGCCCGATGCGTGCGCGCGCGCGCCGCGCAAGTAGCCCGGCCCAGCTGAAGGCGGGGCGCTGTGAGCCGTCGATCGGGGAGAGAGGAGATCGGGCGGCCGGGAGAAGACAGACGCGGCATAAAAACGCCGGCCGAAACCCTAACCCCATTTCTCACTCTCTCTCCCTCTCTCGCCTCCGCTCCCTCACTCGCTCCCTCACGCGCCCGCTTGTGCGCATGCCATCCCGCGCCGGCCGGCCGCCATGGCGCCGCGGGGAGAGCCTCGCCGGCGCACGCGTGCGATTTATCGCGCGCGGCGCCGTCGAGTCTCTCCACCATGGCGCCCTTACGGCTGCCGGTGGCGCGGATCTGAGGGAGGAGGGCGTCGGCGCCCGGAGGCGCATGGCGGCGAGAGGCAACGTCGACGACGACCCGGAGAGCCGTGCGCGTGCCAGGGAGTCCACGCGGCGGACTGATGCCGCGCGGCTCGGATCTGATGTCCAGCGAGGTCGCGCCCAAAGCGACGAGCTCGACGGCGACCGGGACTTGGAGGCGGCACGGAGTCAGGCCCGTGTGCGTGCTGGCATGGCGCGCGACGAGGCTGATGCCGCGCGGCCGGGTCCTGTCGCTGGTGTGAACTCCGCGGGCGGATCTGATGCCGCGCGGTGCCTCGTCGGCGGCCGGTGAGAGGAGGGCCACGACGTCCGTGCGCGGCGGCTCGGCCACGACGGACCGACGATGTGAGGTAAGTCTCATCTCCTTAATCTCAATCTTAGGGTTAGGGTTAGCTTATCCTCCTTCTTTGAACGGTGAGAAGAGTGAGGATGGTGGCGTTGGCCCGGGATCCGGCGCCACCCTGACCAATTTCTTAGCAGAACCTAGATTAGAACCCATAATCTAGACTAAAGACTTGGCTAATTGTGACAGCACGTGCTTAACAGATGGTAAAAACCAAACCCTAGAGGCTTAATTACGACTAAAACTTGAATAATTACTTACTGATCTAAGGCTAAACTTAATGAATTAACTAAAACTTGACTAATCAGAACATAAAACTTAAACAGAACAATAATTTAATGCATCTAGATATGATAATTTGATTAACTGAACTGAATTGAGCACTTAATCTTAATAACAGTACTACTAGAGCATCGAGAAACTAACTGAAACTTAACTAAAACATGACATTCATCTCTGATGCATAGCTAGATCATCTAAAACTAACCGAACATGATCGATCTAGTGCATAACTGAGACTGAAGACATGACTAGGGGATCTAATCGACTAGTTATGGCACTCTGATACCAATTGTTAGAGTTAATTATCACTAACTTAACAGGATCACTAGTCAGAGATAGATCACACCTAGTAATTAACTAACTGAACACTGAATTGATTTACCTGGACTTAGATTCGCCATAGATAGGCGCTGTAGCTGTAGCAGATGTGGCGGCAGACGTAGAGGATCAGGGACACCGGACTTCCACGACTTCCAGCACCTTAGGGATCGGTAGAATTAGGGTTTCGATGAACCCTAGGCTTAATTTCGTGAGTTAATCACGGATTAGGGAAATCAGGAGATCTCCCTTTGGTTATATAGTGCTGTAGGCGCGGAGCCGGGCCCTTAGATGGGCTGAGTTTTGTCTCCCGATCAAAGCAACTAACCAGGGGTTTAATTAGAGTCGGATTGGGCCTTTTAGGCCACTTGACCGAGGTCAATAATTCCAACAGTTATTGCTTTCTGTCTAGTTGTCAAAGCAGAGAATACAATTTCTTTGTTGTGTCCATTACGTCGTTTCCTGCACATTGTGTACCAGTCGTTGGTCAATGGTCAGTGAAAACGACGTGACAAAGAAATTTCATAACAGGTCAGACAGTTCTCTATTCGCGGTCTTAAGATCTTGGATTGTAGTTTCCACAAGAGACGGAGACGGCAGGTATATACAGAACGGGACCACGGCGTGTTATTCATGTGAACTGCAGAGACGAGAACAAAAGTAGCTGACTGGTGCATTTCGTCGTTGCTTATCCTTTTAGACGACTGATTGATGGAGTTCCACTTGTGTCGACCAATACTTTCCGAATTTCGTCTGACAATATTCAGATAAGTCAAGTCCCCTAAACCATTAAACACGTGCCGTGCATATATACTTACACGGATAGCAAGCTAAATTCACATAAAAAATTTAAATATTACAATAACCTGTTCTCTTATTTTGTTTTGTACTAAAAAAACTAATCTCTAGATATATGATACAATCAAAGATAAGTATAGTTTTGTTTCAAACGATAAATCTATCTAAAATTTCACAGTAATTATTTCTTCATATATATAATAAACATATAAACATCTAAATACTATTCAATAGATTACTATTACAAAATATAGTTATTTTTATTCATTACTTGATAGACTTATTTCTAATATTTTGAATTGAACGTTAATTATTCAGAGGTTGTATTTGTTATGTATTCTTTTTCTTTCATGGATAGATCAGATATTTTTCTCAAAATTAACATGGAGGCCCCATCCAGTAAATATAAGGTAAGATGCGCCTTTCATTTAAAATGATCAGTGTGGAAACTCTAATCAAATGCCGTGGTTCAAGGATAATGCAGTTGTCTTTCGCCCAATCACATGCCAGACAAGTTGTAGCAATGCAGAACATCAAAACTTAGAATGAAAAATTCAGTCAAATAGTCTTATTCGTTCTGCCAAAGCAGCAACTCTAGCCTTTGAATGAAGACTGATACTTTCCTGTGCAAATGTTTGTCCACCAACAATTTTTGCCGCCTCAAACTGGATTGATATCCTTTTTTTTATTGCGTTGCCATTCTCCATCTTGTGCTTTATCATTGCTGCAAACCCTGATACCTGAAGCGTTTTGTTAAACAGGGAAGTTTTAATATGCAGCTAAAAGGAGAGGGACCCGAATTGAAGTAAGCATGGCACTATGGCAGGAACTTATAGATCCTCGAAGAGGATATGTATTGACGTAGAGAGGTATCTTTGAATCTATGATTGTGGAGATTTACTGCCCAAACAAATGGCGTAACACGTAACTGTTCTAACTTTGTTCAGATGAAATTGTGACAGGGATATAGATCCTTTGATTAGTCTGTGTGATCCTGCCCTGATGATTTTCTTTTGTTAGGTTTGATCAGAATTGTCCTTAGCTTCTACTTGATGTAAATGAAGAATTCATGCAACAGGAAAACCATCAGGTTTGAGTCAATAAGAGAGATATGTGCTTAATTATAGCTGTTTCTGCACTTGGAAAATCTCACTGACCGTGATCCTTTGTAGATTTTTGGATGCTGCATTTCGTTACATAGAAACTTATCCAGTTAAAGTTTGACGTACAAAGAGCTTGCCCATTTAAGAGTTTTAGTATGTAGATGTAATTGTTTTCCTTTTTTTTCAAACGAACTTGCAGTTAATTAATCGTGCCAGTAATATCTGTCACAAATGACAAGACCACACCAACAACGCGTTTGATTTGCGGCATGAGGTGAACGATCCGATCCAATATCCGAATCTAATGTCCTCGTTTGGTTTGAGGAACGAGTCGATATCGTTTTGCACAAAGGATGAGTTATCTATTATATATATAATTGACCACGAAACGGAGCCACCACGTTCGCTCTAAAATGCTAGAAATTCTCACGTTAATCCGAGAAAATAAGAAGAGAAAATTACCCACCACTGCCATTATGAAACAAATAGTCACAAACCCCCTAAAAATATTTATAAAACAGCTAAATTCGGAAAAATAAAAAATAGCTAAAATACCCCTCGCACCAATTTCTAAATTACCCACCATGCCATTATGATTAAAAATAAAAGCTAAATTCAAAATAATAAAAAATAATGTGGTAATTTTTATACGAAACCTTAAACCATTGCCATTATAAAATTTTATACTAAAAATACCCTTACAATTATTATTAAATTGCCCATCACAACCATTAACCAACAAGCAAATCAATGATGCCGTGGTGTAGGCAGCACACGACGAGTGAATAGGCTTTAGTCGGAGAACAAGCAAGAGGCGAATGCATATGGTTTGATTTGCAGCTGTTTGTGTTTTACTGCTACAGCAGGCAGCTGGGGCTCAAAGTTAGATACTTAAACGCCGCATCAATATCCTTTTCGTCGTCCTGCATGCGCAATCCGGATTCTCTGTTTCATGTTTGCAATTGCAATGCTACAGATCATCTAGACATCAAGCAACGGCCACGTTGATTGTTATTAGTCTCAACATGCAAGATTATTCGAGACTCACTTGATACCACCTGCCACAGGTAGCGACAAGACGGGACAGATTAGGTCACAGATCCATAGCCGATAATCATTCAGGAGCTTATGAAGTTGCTTAATTAAGGTTTGACACAACAGGGAACAAGAAAAAGTAAAATTTTCTCTAATAGTCTTGGTTGTTTGCATCGTGAAAACATTGACTGATAGGTCTGACGCTTGCACGTATTTCACCACAATTGAGTAGATCAAATAGGTAGGTATTAACCTCTAAGTTAAAATAGTATCAAATGTATTAATCTGCCACTTCTTCATAACTTAAGGCGAGAAGGTGATCAAAGCTGACCGATATACATTGCTGATTACTTAAGGCTTAAGCAAAACTCTCGAGCTCGCTATGCAAGTATGCATACATCGTTCGTAGGAGCATGTCAGTTCTCTTAGGACACTACTAGCAAAGGATAACAAAAGACACTAGCAATCTGATATTTTTAATTTCACTGTTTTATACAGTTGGATAAGTTAATTTGCTAATATATGGATCATTGTCTGCCTTAAAATTCAGGCCAATTAACTAAACAAGCACAAATTTGTGCAATGAGTTCACATGGCTAATCTTCATGAAATTTCTCTGAGTTAGACCATTAAATTAGACCATTCAACGAGACATCAAATCTTTATCTGGGGACCATGGTTTAGATGAACCATAAGGTCCGTAACCAATGAATCCAAATATATGTTGACTGGTATTTTGATGAAATAGTGTTAATAGAAGAACAATACATCACAATGAGAAGAGGGAGGGCGGAGAAAGAAAAATTATGAAAATAAAGGCGAGAGTTCTCCATTATTAGAATTTCATAAAAAACATTGAGTGTTAATAAAGGATGCATCTATGTTATGATTGACATAGTCATTAAGATTCGGCAGAGTGACACAAAAATATTATAACTCGAGTATCATGATTTCATATTATATTGATTATTTTATATTGATTGGTGATTCATCTTATATTTTGTGCCACTTACATCATACTTACATGTTCACTATTTCGATCATGCATATTTTTGTTGGCCAGTTGCCAGTATGATGATCTTTGCATGCCACTTATAAAAATTGGGTTTTTGAATTTGGTATTCGGATGTTTTAGTTACAACAAACATGCACTAGAAGAAGTTGTACAGATGAACGCCACATACTATACTCGAATTAGATTGGCGGTAAATAGGGTAACTGGATCCGATTAGGAGTCACATACAATGAATTAGCTACTCTCTCCGTTCAGAATTATAAGGCATTTTAGCCCTGGGCATAGAGATTAAGGAGCGGTGGAAAAGGTGAGTGCACAGAAAATAAGGAAGAGAGAGATAGAAATAAAGATGTATGGAGAAGAGAGAAAGGTGACTCGGGAAGTGAGAACGCCTTATAATTTGAGAAAAGTTGATGAAGCTAAAATGACTTATAATTTGAAACTGAAGGAGTAACTAAGAGACAACCCGAGTACATGATGACTCATCACACAATGAAACTGATGGACTTGGTGAAAATAAACTTCTCGAATCAATTTTCTATGTTGGAAATTTTATAATATAAAAACAATAATATTAAACCATATTAATCCCTTATAATAATATAAAAATAATTTAATAGTTTAGTAAGTCAAGCTGCGCAAATGCGCGGGCAGCCATTCTAGTTTTTTCTTAATATAATCAAGTGCAACTAGTTTTCCTGCGTTTTTGAGAAAAAATATTACTGGCATTCCGTGAACCAAACGTGCAGGGCCGGTCCTGGGGGAGGGCCAACGGGGCAGCCGCCCAGGGCCCCCAAACCTGAGGGGCCCCACCCCAGGTATGTGTATACCTATAGATATCTCCGCTCATGGCCTATTATTCCAGAAAAACTGTAAACACTCAAGCCTCAATGAGCTAATCACCATCTGCAGTCCAGCAGGCTCATCAAGCATCCACGGTTGTTGTTGGTTTGTTGTCTGCAGCCTTTTCCCTTCTAGCTCGACACGTACGGAAATAGCAGTCGAAGAGGCACCTGGCATCGCAATTCTTTGTGCTTGTTGCCACAAGTTGCCGCAACGATGCAACGATGATCACCGACGACGAACAATCGCCACGTGATCTTGGTCGTGCTACCTGGTGCTGCACCGTGATCTTCGGTCCAAGCAGGCCCCTTTCTTCGTTTTGTTGGCTACGCTGACCAAGCTTGGAGATACGTATGTAACGTATACAGGAAGATCCTAATAAAATGCTATCGCTTAATTGATCAATTTTTTGTTAAAATTTTCAGGAAGATCATGTCGTCATCGTGCAGAAGTATCATTCTCGTAGTGAAAAGATAAAAAAAAGCCTATAGGATCTTATTTACCGTGACTTCAGCTGAAAGAAGGTTCTCAAAGTTGAAGTTGTTGAATTTATTTAAGGTCTATAATGTCTCCAAAACGGTAAAACGGCTTGACCACTTTATGCATTGAGAAGAAATTGTTGGACGAGATTGACATGGATACCATTATCACGACTTCGCATCTAGAAATGTTAGAAGAAAATTTTAAAATAACAATTATGTACAAACACTTCTATATTAATATTTTTGTTATACACTATTCATTTTACTTGCAATAGAAATTTATATTTATATGTATGTGTGTGTGAAAATTCGATTCTTATATAGAGGGGCCCCTGGCAGCTAGAGTCGCCCTGGGCCCCCAAAATCCCAGGACCGGCCCTGCAAACGTGCTGCAGGGTCTGTCGCTGTAGAACTGCATCGAGGGGTTGCCTTTTTTTCTTCTTCTTTTTTTTTTTTTTTTGATCGAAACAGGTGTTGACTTCATGTTGGTTGTCAATTCATATATAAAGTCGTGGAATGGTACTTCGGTCCTTGCACAAAAGTCTCGCACGTGCTTTAGGGTCTGGCCAAACACCAAGGTTTGTCGCTGTACAACTGCATCGAGGGGTTGATTTTTTTATTTTTTTTTGGTTGATTGAAACTGGGGTTGACTTCGTGTTGACTGTCAGTTCAGATATAAAGTCGTAGAATTGTGAATGGATATTCCTTGGTACGTGCACAAAAGTCTCTGCGTACTAATGCTGGTCTTCCCCCTTAAGGGATGTTAAACTTTGATTCAAACAGCACCTTGAGCAATTATTTGTCCGTCTTGATCGACCTTTGATTGCGCATATGGATTTTTCTGCTACTGGCACCATCTGGACTAACTCGTACGTCTCTGCCATTGACGTGTTGTGCGAACTTGTCATTAATAAACATAAAAAGTCCATTTTACTCTCTCTATGTATAGCCTCAACCCTTCAATTATTGATGTGTTCACTTTTCCTTGAAAGAAAATCTTTCAGTGGAAAATGAAACTGTGGAACTTTTGAACATCTTGGGAACACGGAAAAACTGATTTATTTTTTTTTTGACCGAAGTCAGTAGGGAAAACCCCAACCTATTTTTTTATTTTATTTTTTATTTCAGCTTATTCGCTCCCACGGGGAGTTGAACGCAGGTCTGCTAGATACTACTCAGGTGCTCTAACCACTAGGCTAGAGGCTCTTTCGTCACGGAAAAACTGATTGGTCACAAAAATAATTTGAAGCGGCTTTTTAAGAAAAGGACAAAAATATTTCAGATGACTCGTGATGATTTATATTTGCAAAAAAGTCTTGATATCTAAACTGGATCAATAGTTAGCGCGACATGCAAGCAATATATAAATCTATCTATTTAATAAAAAAGGAGATGAACCTTTCACAACGGTGACTGTAAAAAGAGAAAAATAGCCTAGAATTTTTTTTTTAAAAAAAAGGAAAACATGGGGCCCTTGATCCCCTTATTATGTAATCTCAGAAAGAAATCCGACGCTTAAAAACACTGCTTAAAATCAGCGTCCTCAACTCCTCTCATCTGGATTGCTTGAAGGGAAGACCCACCTCCCTTTTTCGATCTTTTACAATCTCGCTTGCATCCGCACGTACTTGCATCAGCGATCAGCAATATATGCAGAGAAGAGGAAGGATCATGCATCAGCATTGCGCCGGACATGGAAACATGGGAGACTTGGGCAGCGGTGGCGGAGCGCATGGAGGACGCCGCATGGCCTGGCAAACTAGTAACGTGCCCAGCGGCTCCATCTACCACGGCCGGTGAACGTCAGGCTGTTGACGCTCCCCGTTCCATCCACCTCGGGTGTGCGGTTACGCCACAAGGCCCAGGATGCCAATTACCACCAGTGGATCTATCAGCATCATGGATTGTATATTCCGTCCGGCCAGCAGGCAGCAGCAACACAGTATGTATGCATGTTCTTAAATCTCTTTAACTTCGCGTGAACATTATGTCCCATCTGGTGAACATTACATTAGCTTTTGAGTAGTTTTATTGTCCAAAATAATGGCCATTAGTTTTCAAAAACTAATGGCCATTAGTTTGATCTGACGGTGTAGATCTAATCTCAAAAATTCACAACTAATGGCTATTATTTCATCAAATCGAGGGTAATATTGGAAAAAATAAAAATGGCAGACTTGTAATAAACAGTTTTGTGTCCATAAAAAATCAAATTAGTAGTATGATTAATCTTTGATATGTATGAAGCTAGTAAATAATTTGTGTATTGTTAGTAGTAGGGTAGGGTTAAGATTTTTCTTTTCTATCATAAAACATAAATTCTTAATTAATAATGCGATTACAAAACTACCCTTAAACTAATGGCCATTAGTTTTGAGAAACTAATGGCCATTATTTTGGACCTTAAAACTCCTCTAGCTTTTATATGTTCCTTAATGGCTTTGCACTTGTGTGCCCGCGTTCCATGAGACAAGCAACATGTGTTTTCTTTTATAAACTCTTTACCATTTATCTGTGTTGATTATCCTTTTTGCATATAATATGCAAAAGAGTTAACATTATTGGTGCTGGGCAAAAAAGAAAAAAAAAACGGATTAGAAGATGGGCAGGTATAAGGGCATGTCTTGAGTTAATTAGTAGCAGTCTAGAAGACGCCCTCGCTGGTGCTTGGGAGAGCATGATTAGTAGCTTTACTTTTCAAGAGATTAGGAGGGATGAAACATGGAAAGGCTAACGCCTGTGTCAGCAGGTTACAAGATTAACTCGAAGAGTTCAACTGATGCTGGTGAAATACAAGGGATTACAAGTATATATATGAGCTGACAACCATATATATGGCAAGCAGCGCAAGCTGTAGCTTCGTCACCAAAGACTAGAACTACCTGGTACGTGTACATTATAACTTAAACCTATCTTGACGTTCGTTGATCAGCGTTTGGAGGTGGAGGAGCCTCCCAAATTATACATATAATGACCAAATATATCGGCTAACCATCGGATGAGCATCGACACGCGTCAACCGTCTTGACACATCACGTGGCAAAACCCATTCCAAGCAGCCAACAAAACAATATTCGATCATCACATGTATAATTCCGGTATTCCCCGGTATGCATTTACAATGCCCAAGATCGACATGCACACCGCTAAGCCATAATAGTAACCACCATCATCACAAGATACAAATAGAGAGCCATTTTAGGTATCATTACAAGTCTTCATTACTTCCAAAAACAACAAAAGAGAGAGAGCTCAAGTAGTTTAGCTCTCATGCCAACATAAAGCACTAGCCAAGGAAATGTATCATAAAAGTTTGATCCTTGACATGAGAGTAGTACGCAGCGGAAGTTATGAAACAAAAGGCCAATGATGCTCAGCCCACAAGCATCACCGGGGTTAGCACGAACCACCACTAACTACTCCTGCCCATCACCGCCCTCGGCGGGGTAGAAGTAGCCATACA
The DNA here is from genome assembly GCA_007726485.1 of Eragrostis curvula. Taxonomy (NCBI): domain Eukaryota; kingdom Viridiplantae; phylum Streptophyta; class Magnoliopsida; order Poales; family Poaceae; genus Eragrostis; species Eragrostis curvula. The sequence continues at coordinate 43,327,258 of CM017442.1, read as the reverse complement.
CATACACGTCCTCACCTGCAAAAACTCAACAATAGCATCGTGAGTACAGAGGTACTCAGCAAGACTTACACATAGAGTCATATAGCTCTCTGTACAATGGAAGATGAATTTAGCATTGGACAAGGATATGTCAAATAGGATGACATTTTGCATAAAGCGATTAATTGATAACATTAGATAAGTAATTACGTGACAAGCATAAATAAAAGACTCATGAGCAACTCATCCTATGCCCACCCATACATTCCCATAGCTCAAGTGTAACATACGGCATCCTGCCAACCAAAATCCCAACACGAGCTCATAACCAAACCACAACTACGATGATAACTAACAAACATAAACTTGCTCATGACCAAGAGCGCGGCAATTCGAATTGATTTTACACCCTGCAGGGGAGTACTATTTTACCCACACGTCACACGACCACCGCCCATACGACCCGTCAGAAGTAAGTGGTGATTCAATGTGACAACCCACTCCAAATACGCCCCGACCATTTAACCGATCGTCCGGTTCAGGAGAGTTGGTCGCACTAGGCCCTCACATGGGGTCATCCCAAGCACCTTCTACACCCCCCGGACTCGAGGGACAACTGGTCGCAGCAAGATAAGGAGGAAGGCTTACCCGTTCCATTATATTGAGTATGTGTCAGCACAAAAAGGTGTTCATGTTGACAGCACCAACGAGACGGTCCTTAATCAACCCAAGCGAGCCTATGGTGCATTTGAGACTCCGTTCCCAAACCACCCCTACTGCCCACTCAAGTCTTCCATCCATAAACCATCATCACCATTACCAAGATATCTCATATATGAAGCAACAACCTATACTTGCGAACAATAGTGGACCTTACCACCATTCGACTTCTACCGGAAAGTAAATAAGCTTGTGTAAGCAATGAACCGAGACTTCCAATTAGACTCTACCCATCCAGACAAGTTGCAAGGAAACAAGTTATATCAAGTATCAAGGATGATCATGCAGCTAATAGGTGCTACCCGTCAAGAACCGCTATTGCTCGACCAATGCATACTAGTAATAACCTTAGCCAACTTTAAGCATCATGTGTATCCAAAATAGTTGAAGGTATGCATAGATGATTGCCTTGAGTTGTAGGTTCAACACTCACGACCTCTGGGTTAGCACAACTTTCGCCTCCACCAACGTCAATCTCCGATAGTTCGTTCTCTAAGAGAAAGAACAATGCACCATGAATGACATGAATATGAAATGATATGAAGTGAAATAATGCATGACAAGAGGCGGACATGTTACTCAAGATGACATGAGTGCAATGCAAAAAGAATGGCATGATTTGATAAATAGATTGCTCAAGATACAACCTGTTGTTGCAATTACATTAAGGAAAAGACTTCAGTTAAACTGATGGTAGCATTTAAATCATTTTTGAAATTTAAAACAGTGAATTGTTTAGCACAATCATTTTTACTGTAAAGAGTTGAATATTCTGAGATTGGTGAACAAGGTTTCACTATTTTTGAGCAAGAGATTATTTAGATATGATTTATCACATAAGCAAGGTAATAAATTAATCTGAGATCAGTTAACTGAAATTTCACCAGTGCTGATATTTTTAGATGGTACAGCATGGCAAGAGAGAATTAGGGACCAAGTTTCAGAAATTTCGGAGCTATGATCAATTTCTGGTGAACTGAACAAGGAAAAGAAATGAACAAGTACAAACAGGGCAAGGCTAACAAGCTTTGCTTCTTCCCTGTTGCTTCACGGGATCAACCATGGTCCATGGCGTTCAGCGACTGCAAGCACGCTACTGCAGCAGCGGTGCTGGAGTCACGACTCAAGGAAACAAGGGAAAACAGGGAGCAGGTTCAAGTCGCGGTGCTCACCAGCTTGCAGGTCGGCGGCGGAAAAAAACTCAGGGTCGGACTGCACCGGCGTCGGAGACCAACGGACAGGGAAATGACGGCGACGGCTCTGCTGTACAAGGATTCGATGCGCTGAGGACTTAAGAAGGTACAAGATCAAGCTGAGCACCAAGATGCGGACGGAATCGACGAATGGCTCACCGACAGGCTGGATTGGAACGAGGCGTCGAGCTTGCGTGGCTGCTGCTGGAGCTTGACGAAGACGACGCGTGCTTAAACTCCAGTGGACGGGACGGCTTGGAGGCGCCGTGGTCGAGCTCGACGCAGTCTCGTCCAGCAGATCCCGGCGACGGCAAGGGCGAGGCGGGGCGAGGCGCTGCGGATCGATTGGTGGGGAAAGAGAATGAGAGTGAGAGAACAGAGCAGAGACGGGAGGAGTCTTGGCCGTGGCTGCCGACGGCGCACGGCGACGGCGTACCCAGCAACCCCACACGCAGCGAGAGGGAGGTTGGGCGCAGGTTCACAGCGTACAGACGGCGTCGAGGGGCGGCCTGGCATGCGCGGCGCGTGTCGCAGCTTGTCTGAGCGTGAACGCCAGCGAGGGAGACGAACAGAGGAGGAGGAGGATAGGTGGGTCCCTGGGCGCGAATTGTCTGCCTCCTTAAGAGATTTGAACCGGTTTTTGTCTGGGCACTTTAGAGAACTCAAACAAAATTGTCTGGATTGAACAGAGAGTTGGAGATTCTGCTGTCAAAAGCCTAACTGGTTCTTTTTTTCCAAAATTCCAAAAGATAGGCTTCGGAAACTCCAAAAATCATGGGAATTTTATAGATTAGACAAGAGAGGATGGAGAATCCATTTGAACAAGAATCACTTGAAAAGGTGGAGTATAGATTTATATAAAATTCTTCAAAGTGGCTTAAGCAGGTATGTTTTCCAAATTAATTTCTCCATTTGATATTTGAAATGCAGAGCAATGCAACACATGCTAACAGAATTTTAATATGATGCTCATGATTATGCTCGATTAACATGCAATCGAAAATTGGCATGTTACACTGTCACAGGCTTCTCCAAGTCGTCACATAATCCCTAGTGGTGCCCTGAGATCAGAGATGTAGCGAGAATACTGCTCAGTGTTTGCCATGTGAATCGATGCAGATTGCCTTGCTAGGGACACTGACCCGAGAGCCGTCAGTTCATCAGGGGAACCGGCAGCCGTCGTCGTTAGATATTGGGCGTCGTCAAGCATTTGTCGTCGGGCGTCGTCGCCGGCCTTCCGTCCTAGCTGGGCGCGTTGTCGAGCGCAGTGGCGATTGGGCGTTGCCTCTGTGGGCTACGGCGGCGGCGTTCAGAATCGAAACGACGAAGCCGTGTGCGTGCAGAATAATAGGTTACGTACTTGTGGGCGCAGCTATGGGCCAATTGGGCCGTATCGAATATTGGCCCAGGACGTCTCAGGCGCGTGTCCAAAATTCGTTTTTTATTTATTTTCTGAATACTCGCCGGATTCGTATCTGCGACGTATCGGCCGCTGATGCGTGCCCCCGGCTCGGAAAGGCTGCCGAGCGCTAATATAACTTGGCTGTCGCGGACCTTTGTTAATTTCGCGACGAAGGTTGTGGGTTGGGTCGGATGGCTTTATGATGTACTTGTTAATTCGGATACCCGTCGGGTCACCTATAGGTAGAGAGATGAATCCCCATCCCGTATCCTATTTATGTTGGGTTGGGCACGGATGCCATTCACGGGCGGAAAACGAGCCCCATGCCCGGCTCCGTCGGGTCGGGTACCCGGTGAGTAACCGGTACACGGATACGATGTGTCCTTGCCGTATCATCTTAACGTAAGCTGGCCGGACGGACGGGGCACTCTCCCCTCCGCCCTGTTCAACCCGAGCGCTTTGTCCCCCCCCCCCCCCCCACCCTCTGGAGTCTGGAGTCACGCAGCCCATGTCGGCCCAGAAAAAAAAAGCAACCCGCTCCGCTCAGCCGGTCCTCTTCGTCAACCTCAAGCGCCTCCACACCTCGTCGCGCCCCTGACTGGCTGCCTGCCTCGCGCCGCCGCGGCCAAACTCCACTCCTAGCACCGTCGCGCGCCCTCACGCCGACGCGGCTCGCCGTCGGAGAACCATTGTTCCATCGGGGAACAAATTGTTCCATCAATGGGGAACAATTGTTCCAATGCATGGAACAAATTGTTCCATCAATTAGGATCAAATGTTCCAGCAAACAATGAAGATTGTTCCAGTGAGAGAAGGCCGCGCGGCCATGGCTGGAGTTGAAGAGCAGAGGGATGGCGAAGGAGGAGCAGGGGAGAAAGAAGAGGAGAATGGCGCGGAGCACGACGGCGGGCGGATCCGAGCGCACGGGGGCCCTTGGAGGCGCCGACGCGGGGCACGGCAGCGAGCGGGGACGCGAGGCTACGGCGGTGCGACGGCCGTCGGGGAGGGACGATGAGGCAGGTGGCAGCCGACGTCGGGCGAGATGCAGTCGATGGGCCCCCGATTGGGCCGATGGGCCGCTACCAACATGAAGAAGAAGAGCAGGGGGTGGCCGGTGGGGGTGGGTGGAGAGTGTCTTCGGGTTGAACAGGGCGGAGGGGATGATTCGCCCGGACGGACATACGAGCCGTACTGCTAATCAACTCAGTCGAGGTAATTGGCATCCTGCACGGATAATGGCGGCACAGCTGCACAGCTAGGGACGATATGCTGCATAATCTTTTCCCTTCGCTGTACATTACTCCTCGCCATGTCTGTACGTCCGGCTGCATGCTAGTCTGCGAGTGATCCCGTCAGGGAGGCCGACCTTCGAGCGCTATAATCTGATGTGACGGCTGCAGGCGCGATCAAGACGGGAGGCTGATCTTCGAGCGTTGTAGAAGGGGAGGTGGTGGCTGCTGGAGACGCGATGAAAGACCTGGTTAGGGTAAAGTTAAGTGCAGGGGGCACGTAATTACACGGGTCTATCAAGCGTCAGATTTCTTAGTGAAATTACGTGATGAGGAACCTAGGGTCGGATGTTTTTGTTTTTTTCTGAGAATTTCTAGATTCTTTTTTTTTTTACAGCCACCGTAGTCAAACTGTCATCTCCTTGTAGTATTAAATAGAATAGATTATAGCCTAATTTGATAGAGTTTTGGAAACTCCCAGCATCGATGACCACCCATTTAGTACAGCGTCATCTAAATTGCAATTCTTGAAGAAATGCACTTTTGTAACCTTTCTGTTGTGCCCGTCAAATTATTAGCCCTATTCATGTGCCCGTCAAATTTCTACTCCTCTATCGTTCGCTTGCAGGCAGACTTTCACACTATCCTTTCCAGCTGCATCGCGTTTGATGCCTGACCCCAAATACGTGGGCGCTCGCAGATTATCTCTCACCCTGCTCGTGCAGTCATGCAACAGTTAATTCGCCAGCTCGTTTATACCACGCTTTAAATTTCTCACCGCGCGCAAGCACAACACACGACGCCTTAGAGTGTGTTTGGTTGGGCTGTGGCTTTTGAAAAAGTAGCTATGCACTGTGACTTTCTGAAAAGCAGCTGTGGAATGTGGGCTGTGACTTTTGCAAAAGCCTCTTTGGTTGAACAACTATGGCTTTTGGTAATGCTTCCCTCACTTACAAGCGGACCCCACGTGTCATGCACACATTGGATCTTCTTCCTCCTCTCCTCACATCCAGTTCCTTTCGATCACCATGAACAAAGGAGCTCGAATCCACATGGAGAAAAGGAGGAAGGCGGCCATGGGTGGGTGGAATCGAATCCTTGGGTCAAGGCGAATCCATTTGTGGGAGAAATTTGGCAGAAATCCATGGATAGAATCGAATCCTTGGGTGAAGGATCATGGAGGGCTTCACCGTTTGGCAGAACTCGAATCAAGGCGAATCGAATCCTTCGAATCCTTGGCATAAATCCGTCGGGAATGGCCGCGCCAGGGCAGGCCGCCGCCGGGGGTCGCCGCGCCTGGGATGGCCACCGCGCTGGCGATGGTCGCCGCACCAGGGCAGGCCGCCGCGCCGGGGATGGCCGCCGCAGGAGGAGGTGCTCCGCGCCATGCCGCAGGAGGAGGTGCTCCGCGCCATGCCACAGGAGGAAGTGCGCCGCAGGAGGAGGCCACGCTGTCGTGGATGCCGCGTCGCGTGGCAGGGGAGGCCGCGCCGTCTGGGGCAGCTGGCGGGGGAGATGCGCTGCTGTAGAACTCGAATCAAGGCGAAACGCGCCCACCGCCTCCATGTCTCGGTCCTAGATGCAGAGGATCGGAGGAGAAGGTTGGGGCTCGACCGGGGATGGTGACCTCGTTGGCGGGGACGAGTGGAGAGAGGTGTCGCGTAGAGGGAGGAAAGAGGAGACAGGAAAATAGAAGCGAACCGTTTTTTTTTTTTTTCATAACCAATGACAGGTGAGTAATTTTTTACCCCAAAAGCCAGTGAAAGCAAAGGAGAAGGTGCTTTTAGAGTTGTACTGAGGTGAAAGCTGCTTTGAGGACAAAGCAGCTGTGACTTTTGACCTTTTTAGTTGAGCTTTTAGCTTTTAGAGGCAAAAGCCACAGCCAAAAGACCAACCAAACACACCCTATAAAAAATGCTTATCGTCTGCCTGTGCTCCCTCCTCATCGGGGTCAAGGTTGAAGTGGCTGTGGCTGCCACCGGCGGCGACAAGTCATCACTCACCTACTCAGGCTTCACGGGTGCCTCCCTCACCCTCGACGGCACGGCTGAGGTCCTCAATCTCGTCAACTCCACTCGGCACTGTGCTGCTTCCGCGAGGCGCGCTGCGCGCAACGACACAGCAGTGCGATCCTTCTCGGCATCCTTCGTGTTGGCATTCACTGCATGAATCATTTAATCATCCTACAAACAAAATCCGGTTTTTGATCCTACAACAAAAGGTTTGCAAAACATGGAAGCTGCACGGTTGGTGCACATTCGACATATCCTATTTATTTAAGGGCAGTTTTAATATCCAAAAATAGCGATTAGTTTAAAAGTAAATTTTTAATTGCAATATTAATTAAAGAATTTATGTTTTATGCCACGGAAGACATCTATTAGCTTAGGTCCTATAAAAACTAATAATAATGAACAAATTATTTACTAGATTAATAAGCACAAGAGATTAATCAAATTAATAATTTATTTTAGTTATGAAAATAAAACTACTTATTGCAAGTCTACCATTCTTATTGTTTTCAATATTACCCTTAATTTGATAAAATAATGGCCATTAGTAGTGAATTTTTGAGATCAGATCTACGTGGTCGGATGTAACAAATGGCTATTAGTTTTGCGAAACTAATGTTACTGCTCTTATTTAATCCTCAAATTATGTCCAACACAACACTTTCTCAATTCATCTCCCAATATAAATCATGTAGCATAACTCATATTGTTACAACTTTTACATAACTGAAATAAAGGTATCCGGCCTTAACCTCACATCGAGGCTATAGCCTAATTATTACATTTTTACTAGTACCAATGCACGTACGCCACGTACGTGTCTAAAAGTCTCAAAGCTGATAACATATTCTATATGGTTATCAACACAACTTAAACCATAATAATGGAACAATTGTGTTCTTATCCTCACTCTGAAATCTAATGTGATTTACTTTTATATTTTTAACGGTATGATTTTACCTAATTGCCCCAAAAATCAATTTGACAATGGATGATTTGTTAAATCAATATGGTGCAAGGCAAATATTATTCATTCACCGGTTGATTAATTATATTTTAATAAGATGCAAGACAAAGTAAATAATGAGATCTTTTGATTCATCTTCGTAAATCAATAAATACTATATTTTGTCCTTCACCTAAAAGGAAAAAGTTGTTGAGACACAATAACAGATACTCTGGCAACAAGGTAATTATGGAATCATAATATACACTTAACGGTAGATAATAAATAAGCGTCAAAAGTTCCATTTATTGGCGTCACTGTTACAAAATACATGGCACTTACTGGACCATCCTTACAATCTAAAATATATAAACAAGGAAATACAAAACCGCAGACATCTCAACCTAGCTTCAATGGCCCTTCCCGCCTTCATAGAATATTTATCACCTGAAATAAACAACAAAGCTATATAGATTCATTTTTCTTTTATGAAAACCTTACTAAAAGCAGGACTTCAATCTCCTTTTGTGTAAAACATGCAGCTGACCTCAATCACCATCCACTTTTCAAAAGCAGGTTTTCAAAATGACTGTGGTGACACTTACCTGGCTTTGCATTGTACACTTTGATGACATTTTCTAACTGCAAAGCCGCACATATGCAAGCAACAATTCCTATTCATTCACATCTTTGCCCTCAATCCACTTTGTTCTGATCTCATGGCACTACACAATATTTTAAACTAATATGAGACAAAAAAATTGAAATAAAGCAAATACTTTATGCAGCTTGTGGCTGGCGGCTGGAGGCTAGTTCACTCAAGATGGTATTGTTCTTGATTAGCAGCCACATACGGGGAAAAGGCAACAACATGTCAGATTATGTATATTTGCTAGCAAATACAAATTACTGAATATAAAAGGAGTGTGATATCCAAATAAAAATATATTAAAAAGCAAAGGAGGATTGTAGTTTCAATATTTCCTTCTATAGAGGCACTCATCAAGTTATGACAAAAAAATGTAGAGGTTTTAATGATCCCTGTCATATCAGAAACGAAAAAAGTGGCAATGCCAGACTTATAACTTCAAAGAATGCAATTCCAAACTGGTTCATTGTCTACCTAATGATATTTCAATCATGGTTCAAAAGGCTATGCTAATCCAAATGCCAAGGTAGAGCTTGACATACCATCCTTAAGATAATACGAAGCATTTCAGAAATAAACAGGGTATTCAATAAAATGAAAATAAGGACATTCATGTCCTTGTTAATTAGAAGCTACTACTATAGCTATTGGTACCCAGCTCGTACAACAATATTAATGAAGGATAAAAATTGAAGGTGGATTTTATACCATGGCAAAAAGCAATCTAAGGAAATCAAAGCACCAATTACATGCCGAGATTGTGAATTGCTACCTGGAGACTTCCTCCCTGGTGTTTCCCTCTGTTTAGAAAATAGGAACCCAGAACTGCACGAACATGACTGAAAAAGGAAGGAAATTAGCACAGCTCAGAAAGTAGCAAGGGAATGATTTTTGTTCCTCGATACATGGAAGCTGGTGGCGGCCTCCTAGACACGCTCTCCAGAACACGGTGACCTGAACAAGAATTAACAAGCGCGGCAACTGATTGACAACGGGATCGAGAATCCGTCGATTGCCACCATCAACAACAACCGCGACGCTAGATTTCCACTTGGCAGCCCCTGACACGAAAAAATAGGGTCAGAACGGATCAGATTTTGTTCGCTGAAATTTTTGAAATTCCCGATATTTCATGTTTATCGGTGACGTCCGAAATTTTTTTGTTCCCGAAATATTTTTCCTAGGATCCAACACGGTGAAGGAAAAGGAAAGAATGACTCAACCAGGGAAGGAAAAAACAAGGAGAAAAGGAAAGTATGACGCTAAAGGAAATACAATTAGGAAAGACGAAGGCCTGGGATCGCGTCAGTCAATAGGTGTTGGTGCTGCGGGCGGGTAGGAAATTCGCGGGGTGAAAAACATTTCGTTTTGGGGCGACGATACATTCCATATATAACAATTTGTAGTTCATGTCACCTGTAATCGTGTCACCGTGTCACCGTCACCGTCTATGTTAGGCCCACCAAATCCAAATCTAAGGGTGGAAGGTATGTAGATCAATGGTGGGTTTAGAGAAGGGTAAACAAAATTTAGGTGGGGGATCATTGGTCGCCTAACTCGTGCTTTATTACATTTTTATACAGCACATCCGTCTGCATTCACCACACCACAAACAAAGTTCAAAATAAAAAAAAAAATAACACCAACATGAAGGTGATAGCCTAATTATTACATGTTTGCAGCACATCCGTCTGCATTCACCACACGACAAAGAAAGTTTAAAACAAATAATACCAACACCAACATGTCACCGAATGACTCCAATTAGGAACAGAAGCGGCATAATTAACCACTCACGCACCGTAGCCATGAGCATGAGCAACCAGGAGTGTCACATGTCGATAGGACCACCACCACCACCACCTTCGCTGTCGATAGGGCCAAGAAATAGCGAACGTCGTGGTAAGCTGGCCATGGCTGTCGGAGCTGCCATCACCTGCAAAACTAAAATTACGGCTGCAAACGCCGCCACTACGACTACCTTCTTTCCACTCACCATATTGTCCACTCTGAGTCGACCTTTGTGGCTTGGTTTGTTTCTTTTGCTTGGTTTGCTCTGTTCTATGCATCGCAGCCCTTTTATAGGCGAACATGGATCTGAGCTGCTTCCAGTGGAGACGAAATGATAATTATGACTGGGAGAGTCTTGTTACAATATTGCACCATGTTTCCGTGATCTGAGATTTTACCTACGATATTTGATCGTTGACTCAAACACTAACGCCGAAGTCATAAAAACATTAGGACCAACGAAGTCCTAAAAACATTAGGACCGAAGTGGTCTAAAAAGTTGAGAATTGATAAACGTATACTGTGTCCAGGTGATTGAGCAAGCCACACACTGCCAACGCATTCCATGTGGGATTTGCTGAATTGCGTGATGCAATAGATGAGCATTCCAAGTAGGATGTGCTGAATTGTGTCCAGGTTATTGAGCACGCCACACGCTATTTTTGGTTATGTCGATGGCTCATCTCTTCTGATGAAGACTCTTGCACTGGAACGTATTCCTAGCTGGCTACCTTGCAGCTGGACGTAGCAAGCTAACGCCTGTCAAATCGCCAGCAAGGTTGAAGACGCCGAAGCTATCTGTACACTGTACTGAAACACTACTGTAAGTATTACTATGAATAACATAAACTCGTATATTGTCGGACCAACCAAATTATTTCTCAAAATAATGTGCGTATTACATTGCAAGGTACGTTACATAGAATTGTCTTCGATTTTTTTTTTTGACTTGCTTGAAATTAAGTGTTATCCGAATAGGAAAGCAGCAACTACCTTGTACGTACCACAAATTTGTTTTTTATAGCCAGACCAGACTCTACAAATTGTAAATGGATTAATTACGTGCCTAGCATGCATATAACATATGGTTTCTTCCTTCTCTAATCTAATAGTATTCCTAAAATGTAAACGGCATATACTGCCATAGTTTTGGTGTGTACTCCAGATTTTATACGTGCATCTACGTGATGTTTAGTAGATCTACTGGACACATTCAAATCAATGGATGAATGTTTTCTATGTGAATTTACAGGTTATTTCTAAGATTAATGTGAAGACTAAAAAGAACCTTTCTATTAGTAGTACATCCATGGTCGAGGACCAACAAAGGCACAGAAAGTGATACCAAACATATAAGTCGGACATGATGATATAACACCTCTACACCAGAATATAAGCATTTATGGCTACATGGCTATTAAATAACATTCATAAAGGAAAAATATAGGCTGATCTACAAGGTCCTAGTAAACATATAATGTGGATTAGAATTAAGCTTCTGAAGTATGCCTCCTTTTTTTATTTGATGATGTCAGGAAAACTTGTTTAGCTCAAAACTAAAATAACAGGGTTATCCTAATGGGGCATCAATGAAAAACCTGAGAGATTAATGCGTAGTAATATAGCCTTGCTTGAAAAACAAAAAGAGAATGATGTGATACAGATGATGAAGGATTCATATGACTAACATTATACGGCGCTACTTGACATTATAAAGATTTGAAAAATGTCAACCCATTCACACTCCTGGATTCATCATATTCTTTGAGGCATTCATCCTCGCCTTTGCCCTCTTAATAAAAAATCCTACTCCTTTGATAGATATCTAATCTAAACCCTTAAAGAACCAGTTGGGAGAAAAATGATTTTTACCTGCCAGAATCTACCCTACTTGTATATCAACCGTTGATTAAGGCCACTCCCCTTTTAATCTACCGTCAATCCTACCAAAAACGACCCCACCTAACCCAGACGGGACATCTGTAGCGTTACACCCGTCATTATACGTTAAACAAGCGTGACATTCTCATGTCTTTTCTCACCACCGAATTGAAGACCCGTCTGATTTCCTGCCTCCCTTGTTTCCTTATTTATTTGTTGCTTTCCTTATTTGTTTATTGCTTTCCTCGTCTAGCACCTGGGTTGTATCCCGGAGTAGTAGCGGCGCAGCAACATTGCTTTCCTTATTTGTTTATTGATTTCCATCCTGCTATTGTTTAGCACCTCGGGTGTATTCCGGAGTAGCTGCGCGCATGCACAGAAAGGTGATTACGGAGTAGCTGCGCACACGGCACGCAGGTGAGACTCGAATCCTTACCTATGGTGATGGTGATCATTCTGCTTGGCGCCGTCCAGTCGCTGCGACATGGAGGGCGATCTAGCAGCATGACGTAGGGGCAATGATTTTGATTACAATTCATCTTGGATCGGCAGGGACGGTGGGCGACACGGGAACTCTTTGAAGTTTTCTTCTCATCGGGGTCAGCAGGGACGGTGTGGGCGCATCGCGGCATCGGTGTCAGGTACACCATGAAAATTTCACATGAAAGTTATACGTGCATTCTCCGGTCAAGGACTGCATTGATTTATTGGTTAGATTCAATTTTTGACGGTGACTCAATAATGTACCTGCTACCTTCATCAGTGCTTTAAAATATCTTCTAGATGTGTTTTCTGTCATTTGCTAAATTCTCCGATCCTTGTATGAATCAGACATTATGGCCAAGCGTAAAACCGGTGCTGGTGCAAATCATTCAACGGCGCTTGGTGACATTACCAATGGTGAGCTGTATATATATCTGTTAAGGTTTTTATTAACCATTCACATATTTTGATCAATAATGTTCGTCGTTGATTTGCATTTTAATTATTTTGTTACAGGTCAAAATGAAGACCAGGGTGATGACGAGCTTGCTACGAAGCGGAAAAAAGAAGCTGAAAGGAAACGCCAATATCGTGCCCGAAAAAAGGACGAGGTAGAGAATTCCGTGCCGAAGCCAACAAATGGTGTTGCAACACATGCGCCAACGATAATTAACAGTACAGGTACCGTGTCACATGAATATTTTTGAAGCATAACAATTTTATTGTAATCAAGAAATGTTTTTATGTCTTCCAAACATTCATTGTAATTGGAAGGTAATCCCTTTTTTTGGTTTCACTAGCAGTAAAAAAAAAAGATGATGCTCAAATTGCCCAGAAGCGCGCAAATGGTAGAGAACGGGTCAACCGATTCCATGAGTGGCAAAAGGTCACGAAGCAACTTGAAAAACTCAAAGGTATTTTACAAAATTTGGATCCAGATAACAATTACATTGCAGTTTTGAGTTAACGATCCAGTGTTTATGTCAATTAGATTCCCACCGATATAATTCAAGTGAAAAGGAGAATCAGCAGGGAGCACTAGATACAGGTGCATTATTTTTTCAACAACCAAAATATAAAATTAGATGTTAATTTTTGTTGAGCATTTATTTTTCTGTTAGTGTCGCATGGCCGTCCATTTTTAGCTCACACACCATTTTCTGCTATCATAAACCCTAACTTGGGTTTAGGTCTCAATAGCACGCTGTCCTCGAGGAATTTCCAAAGTGCGACACCAGAGTCAACCCATCGAGGTGCATTGTTTTTTACGTTCATAATGCTAAGAGATTTTGGTTCGGTCAGCTTTTGACAAGTGGATCATTGTTGTTTTCTGAAATGTTGATAAACTATTTTGTACCATATACAGGTTTTGGTGAAGATATAACCATGGATATTTCAAATGATGCAATGCTGACCTCAAAAACACCATTTAAAAACATGAAAGGTATAGCTTTAAAATCATACAGGTGCATTGCTCATCTATTCCAGATTTAATCCTTGTATTATTAGATAGATTTTGCAATTTTTAATCTATGCTTTGTTTTAGCAGATCCCACACCACTATCTGCTATCTCAAATCCTAAATTTGGAATGGTTTCCACTGTCGAACTTGCCTTGACAAATAATCAGAGTTACTGCAGGAACTCCTAATTTGGTTCATGCTATGGGCAGTTTTTTTGTGGTTATTGTAATATTATGTTTGTTATTATGCAGGTGTTTCGGAAATTCTTGGAGCTAGCAGAGCCACGCCGCCGACCTGTATATTCAGTATGATCTTTTTTTTATTCCATTGATGAATAGTAGTTTTACTACTTACCAATTAATTGATAATCATGTTGAATGTAGGTTCAAAGCAGAAGCCGATTACCTCGATCGAGCCCGACACCCACAGTGCTTGTGTTTTGGGTGATTCTGTAACAGTTGGTGTGGATGATGACGATGAAAGCTGGTTGCATAGGAACACTGACTGGGAATCACAACCAGCTGTTGGAATGCAAAATTCTGATGAAACTATTCCTGTAATTGCTGATGGCGTTGAAATTGATGAATTGCAAAGGTCCAGGTGGCGTGATAATAGTCAGCGCTACCGGAAGCGTAAAACTGAAGCACCAAGTGAAGGTGACCGTACACAAATTGCTTTATCAAAAATTGGTTTTATATAAATGTTTTTTAAGCTCAAAAATTGGTTTTATTAACTGTTACAGCGGACACATGTACCCCAAAGGAATTAAAAAGATCCCAGTGGCGCAGGAGGACCCAACAAAGCCGAAAGCGTAAAAGAGGAGATAAAACAAATGTCGCGGAACTCGAAAGGAACATAGAATTTCAAAGTAGATATCGCCTCAGGAATACAACAAGAACTGGGATTCATCCACAAGGTATGTAGCTGTTTGCAACTGCTGTGGTATATTAGTGTGCTTGAGCTTGATTACCACTGCAGAATATTCATATAATACAAGATGTCTCTTTGTTTACAGTTGGACCTTCGTTGCTAACGTGCGACCATACTCATGATAATAGACCTGTGCACGATTCTGGGCTTTGGGATCCGGATGCATCAGAACGCCCGGGATTTGGTAATTAATAATGGTCTTTTCTTTGTAAAGCTGGGATTAAAAAGGAGAACTTCACCCCCTTTTTTATTTTTGTACATGACCCAGATGAGGAGAACTTGGAGACTCGTAAGCCGATAGATGACGACATCGATGATCCTTTTGCTGATGATGAGGGCCGGGTTTTCGTACGACCTGGTATATATGAGTCCTCTGAGTTAATAAATTTGAATTGCCTCTCATTTTGCTGGTTTAACTTACACTTTCAATGTTTTTGTTTTGCTAGATGTTCAATACAAGTCGTATCGAGTTAATGGGCAAGATGGAGGTGCTCAAGGCAGGGCCGATCCCTATGACTATATTTATCACAATCTCCCGAAAAAACATCATGTTTTGGGTCATGCACCGGACTACGAATATTGTGGCGCCAAGAGGTTCCCTGGTGAAGGAGCGGCGTTCTGTTGTAGGGAGGGAATGGTTCGTATTCATATTCCTGAGGTGCCTGCAGAGCTGAGAAGACTATACACAAACCAAACCGATAGAGATGCAAAGTGGTTCAGGAAGAATATTCGGTACTTCAACTCTCATTTTTCATTCACTAGCATGGGTGTCAAACTCGACCGGCGATATGCTACCGCAGCAGGGACTGGGATCTATACATTTAGGATCCAGGGTCAGATATATCACCGCCTAGATCAGTTGTCGCACGGAAACTATTCTGCTAGAAACATGCAGTTGTACATATATGACAATGAAGATGATTTTGCACACAGGGTGAAGCGATCACCACACCTGGATCTTGGGTTAATAAAGTTGATTGTACGTATTTTAGAATGGAATCCTTATGTTCGGACATTCAGGAGTTTGGGGTCCAAACCAAACCTTGATGAGTATAGAATTGAACTCAACACGAAAATTGATGTGGACCAGAGGAGATACAATGCACCGACTGCCTCTCAGGTTTCAGTCATATGGCTAGAAGGTAGTGACCCGAAGAAAATGTTTGAGAGGAGTGTTATGGTATGTGGAGTATCGGATCAACCGGTGTATATTAAGGCTTACTATGGGTGCTATGATCCTCTAGCGTATCCTTTGTTTTTTCCTGGTGGCGGTGCGGGCTGGAATGAAGGGATATTATATAAGGAAACTGACAAGAAAAAAAAGACTGGCAAAAAGAAAACAAAGCGTCAAGGTGTGTAGCACTGCATGATACAATACATATATATAAACAGCCTGATAACTTATCATTTATTTTTATGCCTTTAAAAGCTAATCTCTTTCTTTTTCTTCTGTGGTGACATGGTAGATCCGCATGAAGATTTGCCATCTGCGATGGACATAGACGATGAAGCTAACGCAGATGATCGCACTGGGGGACAAGGTTGCTAAAATAATAAAAATATTTAGGCTTATCAGTGCCTAATAGTGTGTACACCTAACTCTGTTGCCACTGCTAATTCTAGGTGGTGATCCAGAATCAAATAAGAAGTACGTGAGCGCCAGAGAGTATTATGCTTACAAGCTTCAAATCAGACGTGGGGAATTCAATGTATTGTTTCATGGTGGACGACTCTTCCAGCAGTGGCTCGTTGATATGTACATTAAGGTTGAGTCTATGCGTCTTAACTGGTACTCTCTCCCCGCACACCAGAAGATAATTCGGGCAGACCTTTATCAGGTAACCACATTTTTTAAACTTGTCGTTTCTCCTAAATGCATGAATGAATAGCTGTTATTTTTACCTGTGCAAGTCTCCTGATAAAAGCATACTTGACTGGTTGATTAATCTAGCTATTAACCTAGCTACCTATTTAACCTAGCGATATTTAATGTACATGAAGAGATCATCATGATGCTGTTTTTTTTTTTTGACATGCTTATAGAATAATATTTAATAGACGGTCAATATTATTTTTGTGTATTTAAGGAACCATTTGCTATATAAGCTTATATTATGTTATACACACAATGTGCTCTGTTTCAGTACAGAATGTACGACCTGTATTTAAATAATTTTATTTTTTTAGATAACATGTGTTTTAAGTCTTTTAGAAAAATTGCATATCTATTACAGAGATTTCTAATCTGTTATTTGTTAATGTTCTTCTGTGTGTCCAACGCATAATATATTTAATTGATGTTGGCTGATGTCCAACGCAATATTGTTGCCACTACCCTTCAATTTTTAAGTACATAATATATGCATCTCTTTGCTTGCGTTGGTCATTTAATATTCCCGACTAACTTGTGATGTACCCATACAGGGAGTTCTCGACACTCTTGCAACCGGGGAGGCAAGGGCGTCATTGACTGGCAAGAGAATTGTCCTACCAACGTCCATGACTGGTTGCGACCGTGATGTGCAACGCAGGTTCCTTGATGCAATGACCTTGGTGCAACGTTATGGGAAGCCAGATTATTTCATAACTATGACATGCAACCCGTATTGGGATGAAATCATCCAGGAGCTATTGCCTGGCCAGACTCCGCAGGATCGTCCTGAAGTTGTGGCACGAGTGTACAAAGCAAAGCTGCGAGATTGTGAGGATTTTTTGGTTAAGAAACAACATTTTGGCGAGGTTGCTGCCTATGCTCATGTCACGGAATTCCAAAAGAGGGGTCTGCCACATGAGCATTTCTTATTGATTATGAAAGAATGGAGTAAGCTAAAATGTCTAGACGAGTATGACAGGAAAATATCTGCTAAGATCCCGGACAAGAAGAAGTACCCGGTTTTGCACGATCTTGTTTGCAAACACATGATGCACGGCCCTTGTGGTGTTCTCAACAAGGATTGCCCATGTATGATAGATGGACAGTGTCGGTTTCATTACCCTCGCCAGTTTTGTGAAGCCACACAGCAGGGGAAAGACTCGTACCCAATATACAGGCGACGGGATGATGGCCAGATAGTTGAGCTCAGAAACATCCAGTTGGACAATCGATGGGTTGTTCCCTACAACCCTACCCTACT
Source organism: Eragrostis curvula (assembly GCA_007726485.1). Classification (NCBI taxonomy): domain Eukaryota; kingdom Viridiplantae; phylum Streptophyta; class Magnoliopsida; order Poales; family Poaceae; genus Eragrostis; species Eragrostis curvula. Next base: position 43,309,447 of record CM017442.1, on the reverse strand, counting down.
TATGCGATACAATTGTCACATCAATGTGGAGATCTCCTGCAGCGTAAAGTCTGTCAAGTATCTGTACAAATACATCTACAAAGGCCATGATCGTGCATCTTTCTCGGTCGACAAGTCAGAGAATGAAGATACCATGGTTAATGAAATCAAACAGTACCGAGATGCTAGATGTATAACACCGTCGGAGGCTGCATACAGGCTATATCGGTTCCCTCTCTACTATGTCTCGCCTCCTGTTTTACAACTTGCCATTCATCTTGAGGGGATGCACATGGTTTCATTCAAATCAACCTCTGACTTGAATGAAGTTGCCAAAGACCCAAAGAACCAGAGATCAATGTTGACCGAGTGGTTTAAGACCAATGCAGCGGAGCCCAAATCTCGCAAATTCCTGTACATACAGTTCCCCGAATGGTTTACTTGGCAAAAATCAAAAAAGCGTTGGGAATGGAGAAAACAACGAGCTCAAATTGGCCGTCTTGTACATGCAAGCCCATCTGAAGGGGAGCGGTACTACCTTCGGCTTTTATTGACCCATGTGAGGGGCGCTACGTCATTCAAGAGTTTGAGAACTGATTGTGGAGTAACATGTGAGACCTTTAGAGAAGCATGTGACCTGAGTGGACTTCTTCTATCTGATTCTTATTTGGACGATACCTTAACAGAGTGTGCTATTTGGAAAATACCTAGGTCGTTCCGACAATTGTTTGCTATAATCATGGTTTTTTCTGAGGCAAATAATATTCGGAAGCTGTGGGAAAAGCATTTTGATTCACTCTCTGAGGACTTTCGGCGGACAATTTCCGATCCTCATGAGCTGGAGCAACGGGTACTCTTGGATATTGAGCGATGTGTTCAATCAATGGGCAAGGATTTGGATGGCTACGGCCTACCTAAGTTGGACGAAAAAGGTAATCAGTCACCCTCAATCATCGAGTTTTTCATTTCATTAATTGCTATCTCATAAATAAAATTTAATATTGTTTCAAATCTGGGATATCGACATACTGTCAAGTGGAGTATTTGTTAATGTTTGTTTATATAACCTCAAACACTAGCTACCTGATTTCGTGATGTGGCAAACGCAAGGTTTGGGTGGTCGTAATTTTTTAAATAGAAAATGCATGTTTGAGGTGTAACAAATTTATAGCTCATTTGAAATTCACTACCTGTTGCCTTCCTGACAGTGAAACCAGAATTTAGACTAGAATATTATGTGAGGTTGGTTTTCTGTTATGGGACCACACCCTTAACAAGTCTATGTAGGCTGGGAATTTACATTTCGGATTGCCATGTGCTCTGTTAAATTTTAATTTGTCAGGTAACATGTGATGTGTTCTATACGGCAAAAAATTGAATGTCTCTTCATACAACATTTCAACTAGAAAAATAAAACAACGCGATAGCTTTTGTTGTCATGAATAAAGAACTATAAGTACATAGCTGTTATAATGTAAGTTTGTGTCTCTATAAGTAGACTTTTAACCTCCAACCTTTTAACTGATGTGATTCCAATCTGATTAGTAACTGACAAAATATTAACTTATATATTTTTTTTTGAATCGGTTATCCTCCTATTTTCCATTCCATAATGGTTAGTATCTCTATCATATACCTAATGCACAAATTTGCATTTCAGTTTGACATGTGCTCTGTTCAAATGTATACTTATATATCCTTATCTCCTTATATTGCCCAGCCTGAATAGTATTAGGGTCATATACCTCATGCTAAAATTTGCATTTCAGTTTCACATGTGATCCGTTCATTTTGTTTTTGTTTTATAACATGTCGACTGATCTTGACTGCTATTCTTTCTATATGTGAACACAAAAATATTTATGAAAGATTAATTGTTGCAATGTTTGCTAGCTACAGTCTACCATGTAAAAAGTCTATACCAAAAATATTAATTGTGTATTTTTCTCTTTATTGCAGGACGCAAAGAAAGGGACCACTATAGGGAGTTGAATGAGGAGTATGCACTCGGATTCAATGAAGACCATTTGAAAATTGTGGAGACACTCAACGCTGAGCGGAGGGCAGGATTTGATGAGATCATGGATCATGTGACTTCTGAAAAGGGTCAGGTGTTTTTTGTTGATGGTCCCGGAGGAACCGGAAAGACGTATCTCTACAAGGCCTTGATTGCAACTGTACGTTCCATGGGTTTCATTGCTATTGCTACTGCTACATCTGGCATAGCGGCATCTATTATGCCCGGTGGTCGGACAGCACACTCCAGATTCAAGATACCAATTAAAATCAGCGATGAAAGCATGTGCAACTTCACAAAGCAGAGTGGTACTGCTGAGCTCCTTCGTTCAGCCCGTCTCCTGATATGGGATGAAGTTGCGATGACAAAGAGACAATCCATTGAGTGTCTGGATAGATCCTTGCAAGATATCATGGGCTGCGATGAACCATTTGGTGGTAAGATTATGGTTTTTGGAGGAGATTTCAGATAGGTTCTTCCTGTGGTTCCGCGGGGAACTAGAGCTCAGATCACCAATGCCACCTTGCAGAGGAGCTATATATGGGACCGGATCCGCAAGATCAGGCTCACTCAAAACATGCGTGCACAATCAGATCCGTTGTTCTCACATTATCTTCTTAGAGTTGGTGATGGAGTTGAAGAGTCATTTGGGGATGATTATATCCGTCTTCCGGAGGAGATTGTTATTGAGTACGATGAAGAGAAAGGTATTGAGAAGCTTGTTGAGGACATTTTCCCTGATCTCTTGGCAAATGTCAGTGACGCCGCTTACATGAGTTCTTGTGCTATATTATCAACGAAGAATGAGTACGTCGATCAACTGAACTCCAAGATGATTGAGACATTTCCGGGCCCTTCCAAAGTGTTTTACAGCTTTGACTCTGTGGAGGATGACCAGACCAACAATTACCCCATTGACTTTCTAAACTCTCTTACGCCGAATGGGCTGCCACCTCACGAGCTGAAGATCAAGGTGAATTGTCCTCTAATATTGCTGCGCAACCTAGACCCGCACAACGGCCTGTGTAATGGCACACGCTTGGTGGTCAGGGGCTTTCAGAACAACGCCATTGACGCGGAAATCGTTGGTGGTCAGCATGCTGGTAAGAGGGTGTTCATTCCGAGGATACCTCTTTCGCCATCTGAGGATTTGACGCTCCCCTTCAAATTCAAAAGGATACAATTCCCTGTGCGTTTGAGCTTCGCAATGACGATTAACAAAGCTCAAGGACAGACCATCCCTCACGTCAGAGTATACCTTCCTGAACCTGTGTTTGCGCATGGTCAGCTCTATGTCGCGTTGTTCAGGGGTGTGTCACGAAATACAACTAGGGTCCTCGCCAAACCTAATAAATTATTGGACCCTGCAGTGAAAAGCACCAAGAATATTGTATACAAGGATGTCCTAAACTCTTGATTAATGTATATTTGACCACTAATGATGTCTAATTGTAAGACTTAATTTTGTTCCTGCTTACTCTGTTATTGTAAGTTCGGTTGCCTATGTAACACTCCATGGTTGTCTATTAGCCGAATAAAATATTAAGTTCTCTGGATTTGTCTCTCATCTTACGAATTGTCTCTCTGAATTTGTAACACTCCACGTGTTTTGTAGTTTGTTAGACAAATAATAATAATCCTGTATAAATATGAATTTTTAGGTGTTTGTCTCGCATAATAACATACTGATGTTGTGTTGAGATCAAAAAATCAAATGGAAGGGCGTGTAAGGGTTTTCATAACAAAATTATAGTGCATTGGGAGGGGTACCTTGTATATGCAAGATTAATATTCAGCTTCATACATTCCGATTGATTTAGATGCAGACATGTGATATTTACTTTATTATGGAAATAAATTGGCGAATCATTTTTTGTTTTTCATCCTTTCCGAATTGCAAATAAATCGGACATAACTATATGTGGCAGAATCATGTACCTTCGAGTGATATTTATTTTCTAAAATAACATTTGGCTGATTGATTTTCTTGTTTTTGGTGATTGATTCCTTAATCACGTGGTGATTTTGTACACGAATACACGAATTGAAACACTTGGATTCATTTTCGACGCTTTTGTGACACAGGTCGCATTATTTTTGCGTCGAGGAAGACTTGGATCTTGGTATTCAGGAGGACATCGACCTGGGACGACGCACTGATGGCAGTGCGATGAGGATGGCATCCTACCGCCCAACACGGGTTGTGTATGAGTACATAACATGGAGAGTAGAGTACGATCCAGCCTATGCTATGAGCAGGATGAATGTTGAAGAAACTCAATCTGGGAGTAGCATGGAACACATCGACTAGCTGGTCGTGTCTGTGCTTGTAATCAAGTGCCGATGTAACCGAATAATAATGAAATAATCTATTATATTTCAAACATTATAGTGCCGATGTCATTTTGTCGGACACGTGCGTGGCGCACGTGCATTTTTACTAGTGGCTTTTAGCGTATAAGTCATGTATGGTAATTTCTAAGTATGGCAACATGGACATGGCATGTGAATGTGCATCTACTACTACGAACCTGGGAGACAAGCCAAACTATTAAATTTGTTCTTTTACGACAAACTACAAGCCATGGCATGTGAATGTGCATCTACTACTGCGTTGGCACCGCAAGAGTTTTTCAATATGACCTCAAAGTTCTATGTCTGTAGTCATATCTTGTATATTATCAAACAGATAACGAATTGTTTTTGTCACTTGACCTACTAGAAATGGCAGGCCATCAAATTTTAATCTGGACCTATTTGTACTTTGAAGTTTCAAAATCCTATGATATTGATAATTATAATATATATAATTCCAGAATTCGCTGTTTACAGTGTTTCCGAGTTATTAGAGCCTTTAACTGGAAATGATCCTATGGTTCAGAATAAAAGGTGCGTATTTCTGTCCTATTTTTATTCCACATAAAAAGAACAATGGGAAAACGATGAATGTAAAAGAAATGAACACTGCTACACGTACGTCTGGGTGCTATGACCCCCACATCCGACTGCACATATATCTTTTAAGAATCAATGTCCCAGTCACGGTTTCGGAAATTCGATTAGGGGGGGGGGGGGGGGGGGGGCACTCCAAGCCCAAAAGCAGAGTATCGACCCAAGAAAAGCCTTCTTCCTGGGCCACGCTTTACATCATCGTTCTCCCCGCCCATAGTCCTAGGACTCGGGCGCGTCGCGCTTCGTGCCGGTCAGCCCGACATGGCAAAAATGCGTCCCGGGCACGGCACGGGGCACGGCGGGCCGTGCCAAGCACAGGAACAGCCCGGTTTCATTGACAACCTACTTCAGAAATACGTTTTCAGCATAGAGAACGCGCATTTTGTTGTTCGAATTGATTCTTTTTATAGTGTTACATGAATAAAAAAATTCAAACATTTCACAAAAAGTACACTACTTTAAGAAAGATATATTACTTGTGTATATCAATTTTGAGTTCTAAAACCATCATACTTTGAGTGTAACAAAGAAACAAAGGAAAAGTGAGTTTCTGTATTTTTTTATCTCCAAAAATATATTGGATTTTGAACTCAATTTTGGTGTGGAGCTGTTCCAAGTCAACACCAACCTCTATAATTTATGGGGAATTTTTCGAACAATGTTTGCAAAGTGTGTTCAAATTTTACTAAACAACATAGAAGTAACGAGGTTTTGTGATAAATGAAGAGTAATTCGAACTTACACAGACGTAAATGCTTCAAAAAAATATACAAAATTTTGTGTGTAGATATGTAGAAGTTATACGTCCACACAAAAAATCATTTAAAAATTTAATTTCTTTGGTGATTTACAAAAAGGTAAAGAAAATGTTAAATAGTGACCATTAATGTGTTGACTGATGAGTATAAAAATGAACCAGAAAATTTTGATTAAAAAGATTCCACATGATAGATCTTATTTTTTAAAGATTTTAGAAAAAAAGTTCAACTCATTTGGACTACGTATGCAAATTCTATACAAATTTAATTTTTTAAATACGAATCAAAATACAAAATGAACCTTGGCTCAAGAACATTATCCTGTGCCGCCACCGTGTTGTCGAGCCACTTTCGTGTCATCGGGCCGCCTTCGTGTTGTGCCAGCCCGAGCACGGCCCATGCGACCGTGCCGTGCCGTGCTGCCCGTCGGGCCCAAAATCCAGGCACGACACGGCCCGTCAGTCTGGGCCGGGCCGGGCCAAATATTCGGGCCACGGCCCACCAAAATTTGGCCCGGCCCAAGTCCCATGACTACCCGCCCAACACTCCAGTTATTGTCAGTGTCACAACTGTCGGAATCACTCCCGTCTGCCATCATGCAACCTTGCCCCTACCTAGTCCACTGACGGTCTTCCACCATCTGCATAGTTGTGCTCTCCACCCAGCTCTATAATGCCGGCAAATATTATGTACACAATACTAACTAATATTTTTCAGCGTAGTTCAAAGTTAAAATATTGATCGTTTCATTTACTGCAATTAGTTTATAAAACCATCTACATATAAATAGGAAAAGCATTGATGGTAGTTGAACGTTTTCATACTCAAGTTTAAGTGAACAAGCCGGTTGGCATCAGTTTGTGGCTAGATTTATGGATGTGAAGTTAATAAACGGATCAAAGTGATAAATTATAAAAATGGAATGATTTTTTTTTGTCCCTCGACCTACTAAGAAGGGCCATGCCATCACAAGTCTATTTGGGCACCCTATTTGCATTGGATGTTGAAGTATCAAAACTTCTCCTATCCATATATAACAGTACAATACAATTTTAGAATATGGTTATCCAGGTACTACCACAACATAAAGATTCAAAACAGAGTTGAATGTTTGAGAGAAGAAAATATAGTTTGAACTTTGGACTCTAACTTAATCTTGTGCTCCAATCACAAGCTGACATTAGTCACTTCTACTGGGCTCCTGTCTCCCCAGGAATCCAACCAATCAATCATCAGCTGCATGAATAATCTCCGCATATACTACTACAAAGCTCGAGAACCCAAACCTTGTTAGATGGGGCTCCAAGCCCAATACAGCCCATTAAACGTCTGTTAGAATTCATTGATAGCGCACCAACAGTTGGGCTTGGGCTGTATTACCATCCATTGATCACAATTAAGTAGTGCTAGGTATTCAGTTATTATGGTACGTAGTCCCTCAAAAAAAAATCAGTTATTATGGTTCTGTTTTCTCTTCTAAAAGTCAGTATTAACAAATTAAAATAAAACCTTGTAAATAAAATGAAAAATTAAACATAATTAACCATAATAGTCTAGTTCTTTTCTGTTTTCTGCTGTAGATCTGAATTTTGAAAACAACCTTTTTTTAGACAAAATGAACATAGAAAACAATAAAATATGATAATAATATATGAAAATAAGTCTATATACAAATTTTGAGTCGCAACAATAGTTTAATTACATCAATCCTCCTTGAAGATGATAGGCAATAAAGCAATTAGCCATGCAATCAAAAGTAAAAACAGTAATAATTTTGGTAGTCAATTTCAAACCAAAGGTAACTTTTATTCACCAAATAAATGGATAATATTGGTTAAATCATTTAAGTTCCGGTGTACGTATTTTGTTGTGCAGTCCTACGCGTATGGTCATCGCTTGATAAGTTCCACTGTACGTATTTTTTTGGTGCAAAGTTCACTACTCCACGTGCACGCACAACGCGTGGCTATGACTTGACTCCGGCTTGCTTGTTTTATCAAACTCTTTGGACTAACAATTGCGTCCACAAATTCTCAAAAAAAAAAAAAAAACCAAATGCGTCCACAAAGGAATCCTCACGCGTCAGCGTCAAGTAGGGTTTCAGTTGATAGAGCCACCACACAAGATTTTTCTTGAACCTTTGCAGAGCAGTCATTTCATCACTCACCTAACCAGGACCCAGGCAGCCAGACCTGTGCGTGCCTGTGAAATTTCTTCACCTATTCCGTTACCTACTTGCCTTTCAGGCAGGCAGGCTTTCACATGCACCACGGTCTCGCTACCCAGCAACATTCGCGTTCGTGACTCCTCGATGATTAATTACATTGACTCCAATCACGTATCAACTCACAGTTTATCTCTCACTCTGTTCCTGCAGTCGCCTTGTAGTTCTCCTTGCCGTGCGCAGGCGCAACACACGAAGCTTTAAGCTATGTCGTGCTTGCCTCACAATCTCTGGACACTACCACTCATCGTCTTGTTGTGCTCCCCCCTCCTCGTCGGCGTCAATGTTGTAGCGGCTGCCGCCGCCGGCGATGGTGACCACTTCGTCTACTCCGGCTTCGCCGGCGCCAACCTGACCCTCGACGGCGCGGCCGTGGTCACGCCATCCGGCCTGATCGAGCTCACCAACGGCACGCTCCGGCAGAAGGCGCACGCCGTCCACCCCTCCCCGTTCCGCTTCCGCAACGGCACGTCGCCGGCGGCGGCGAGGTCCTTCTCGGCGTCGTTCGTGTTCGGCATCCTCTGCCCGGATGTTGACGCCTGCGGCCACGGCATCGTCCTCTTCGTCGCCCCGGGAAGCTACAACTTCTCCGCCGCGCTGCCGAGCCAGTACTTGGGCCTCGTCAACGCCACGACCAACGGCGACGCCGCCGACCACCTCTTCGGCGTCGAGCTCGACACGGACCAGAACAATGAGTTCCGCGACATCAACGGCAACCATGTCGGCGTCGACGTCAACAGCCTCGTCTCCGTCGAGTCCGCCAGCGCCGGCTACTACGACGGCGGCGCCGGCGCCGGCGTCTTCCGTAACCTGACGCTCGCGAGCGGCGAGGCGATGCAGGTGTGGGTGGACTACGACGGCGACGCGAAACGTGTCGACGTGGCAATGGCTCCCCTGAAGAAAATGGTCAGACCCGCCAAGCCTCTGCTCTCGGTCAACTACGACCTCTCCACGGTTCTCACCGACGAGGCGTACGTCGGCTTCTCGTCGGCGACGGGCTCGTTCAACTCGCGGCACTACGTCCTCGGCTGGAGCTTCGCCATGGACGGACCTGCTCCGGCCATCGACGTCACCAAGCTACCGAAGCTGCCTCGCTTTGCCCCCAAGCACCGTGCTAAACTGGTAGAAATCATCCCACCAACAGCCACAGCAGCGTTCATCTTGTCCGTGGGCGCCATTGCTGTTCTGCTGGTGCGGAGGCGGCTGCGGTACACCGAGGTACGAGAAGATTGGGAGGTCGAGTTCGGGCCGCACCGGTTCTCGTACAAGGACTTGTTCCATGCCACTGAAGGGTTCAAGAACAAGAACCTACTTGGTGTTGGAGGATTTGGGAGGGTGTACAAGGGGGTGCTCCCGGAGTCCAAATTGGAGATTGCAGTCAAGAGGGTGTCGCATGACTCAAAACAGGGCATTAAGGAATTCATAGCAGAAGTTGTTAGCATTGGCCGCCTACAACATCGCAACCTCGTGCAGTTACTTGGCTACTGCAGAAGAAAAGGGGAACTCCTCTTGGTTTACGAGTACATGTCGAATGGAAGCCTTGACAAGCACTTGTACGCTGGTGACAGGGATATGCCAACCTTAGACTGGGACCAGAGGTTTAAGATCATCAAGGGGATTGCGTCAGGGTTACTTTATCTCCATGAGGAGTGGGAGAAGGTGATTATTCATCGTGACATCAAGGCCAGTAATGTACTACTTGACAGTGAGATGAATGGGCGGCTAGGTGACTTTGGTCTAGCAAGATTGTATGATCATGGCGCCGACCCACATACCACGCATGTGGTTGGCACGATAGGCTACCTTGCTCCCGAGCTTGGTCGCACAAGCAAAGCGACCCCTCTGACTGATGTATTCGCATTTGGCATATTCGTTCTTGAAGTCACTTGTGGGCAAAGGCCTATCAAGCAAAATTCATATGGTGACCAACTCGTTTTGGTTGACTGGGTTGTTGATCATTGGCACAAAGGATCACTGACTGAAACAGTGGATGCTAGGCTCTGTGGAAGCTACAGCATTAGCGAGGCATCTCTAGTGCTCAAGCTAGGATTGTTATGCTCACACCCTCTTTCCAATGCAAGGCCTAGTATGCGGCTAGTCATGAAGTACCTAAACGGAGAAATGCCATTGCCGGATTTAGCGCCAACACAACAAAGCTTCGAATATCTTGCCTCAATGCAGGGCGAAGGCTTTGACTCGTACATCATGTCTTATCCCTCATCTGTGGCAACCATGACCACCATGTCCAGCCTTTCAAGAGTGGGATGACCGGCCTGGCCTTCATGGCGTACCTCTGCTCCTTTATATCACAGTCCTCAATCATGTTTTAGCTATATATGTTCTTTATGATTTTTTTTTTTTGTGATATATACGAGTCACTTTAAACATGTAATAAGACATTAGAAATTTGCATTTTGATTTGTTGCAAGAGTTCTCCATCAATCAAGTCATGGCTCTAACTTGGTATCTCTTTCCAAATATCTGAAACAGAATGTCCATAAGATTATACCGATGACTGATGGATCATATTCCTTCTGTCTGAAAACAAAAAGGCGAACATCAAGTCAAAATTCATTGCTGGCACGTAATTGGGTGAAAATGACAACTGCATTATGCTGCCATACAGGCAAACCTAATCTGATCAGAACTTCCGGAGTGATCATTTGGAATGAAAGGGGCATCTTACCTTATACTTACTGGATGGAGTCTCCACGTTAATTATGAGGAAATCATAAATTCTCGTAATAAAACAGAACATATAACCATCAAATTAAATTCGTGATAAAGATAGCCATTAGAACAAAGATTATATAAATTAACCACCTATGCCACTATATAAAAATTAGTCTGATACATACCTCTGCTACTACAGAAAGTCCGTGTCCTAGAAAATAAAATACAACAAAATACGAAATTAATAATTAATAATAATTTCCAAAAAGTTAATAATATACAAGAGTCTGTATCAAACTCAGTTTTAAATTGTTAAATTCTGAATAAAAAAATGTATGTCTATCTAGATTAGAGGCAACATATCTAAAAAAGAATCTATTAAAATACAACCTTTGAAAAATTAACGTTCATGTCAAAATATGAGAAATAAGTCTACAAAATACTAAATAGAAATGAATATAATTCGGAATAGTAATATATTAAATAGTATTTAGTTTTATTTATGTGTTTACCGATATAAAGAAATAATTACTGTGAAATTATAGATACACTGATTGCTTGCAAAAAACTATGCTTTATCTATGATTGTAACATATATCCAGAGAGTATATCTTATAGTTTTTTTTTATAAAAAAAAAAGACAACAAGTTTTTGTAAGATTTAATTTTTTTATGTGAATGTAACTTGCTAGCCGTGTAAATATATACGCACGACATGTGATTAATGGTTTAGTGGACTGAACTTATCTGAATATTTTCAGACGAAATTCAGAAAGTATTGGCCGAAGCAAGTGGCACTCAATCAAGCAGTTGTCTAAAAGGATAAGCAACGACGAAATGCACCAGTGAGCAAATTATAATTGGTTGTGATTTAACCGCGTCATCATCTGCAGACAATTTTCTCACGGACGTCAGCGACTTTTGTTCTCGTCTATGCAGTTCACATGATTAACACGCAGTGGTCCCGTTCTGCACCTGCCGTCTCCGTCGCTTTTCGTTGTAGAAACTACAATCCAAACGCAACTCTTAAGACCGCGAATAGAGATGGCTACGTCCTGCCTGACCTGTTAGGAAATTTCTTTGTCATGTCTTTTTCACTGACCATTGACCAACGACTGGTACACAATGTGCAGGAAATGTAATGGATACAACAGAGAAATTATATTCGCTGCTTTGACAACTAGACAGAGCAATCACACGCTCAGACAACGATGCATTAGGGACTACGGATTACACTGCGTCATTCCAGCGTTGTTCAACTCAATCCAGAGGGAGACACTAACTGCTGCCTGCTGGTGCATCTTTAGAGATAACTGTTAATCAAAGGTTATGAATAGCATGAAGATTATTGCATCGTTTGTTCTTCCTGCCGTCCTCGTCTTCCACTGCCTGAATCCTACCGCGGCGCTCAATGCCAGCGTTGGTCAGTACCAGTTCGTCTTCTCGGGCTTCGCCGGCGCCAATCTCACCCTCGACGGCACAGCGACCATCACGGGCGATGGTCTCCTCGAGCTCACCAACGGCTCAAGCCAGCTCAAGGGCCACGCCTTCCACACAGCCCCCGTGCGCTTCCGCTCGTCGCCTGGTGGTGTGGTGCGCTCCTTCTCGGCCTCCTTCGCGTTCGCCATCCTCTCGAGCTACCCGGCACTCAGCTGCCATGGCATCGCCTTCACCATCGCGCCGAGCACCAACCTCTCCTCCGCGCTGGCCGCGCAGTACATGGGCCTCGCCAACATCGACAACAACGGCAACGCCAGCAACCACTTCTTCGCCGCCGAGCTCGACACCATGCAGAACGTCGAGTTCCAGGACATCAACAACAACCATGTCGGCATCAACATCGACGGACTCCACTCCGTTGCGGCGCACGCTGCAGGGTACTACGACGACCGGAACGGGAGCTTCCACGACATGAACCTGATCAGCGGCGAGGTGATGCAGGCATGGGTGGATTACGATTGGGAGGCTGCTCGGATCTCCCATTGGCATGTCCAAACCAGTAAGGCCACTCGTTTCTGTCACCTACAACCTCTCAGATGTCCTATTAGAGCCATCTTATGTCGGATTCTCATCCGCCACTGGCCCGATCCTTTCTCGGCACTACATACTTGGCTGGAGTTTCGCCGTGGACGGGCCGGCTCCGGCGATCGATATTGCCAAGTTGCCAAAGCTACCTCGCCTTGGCCCAAAGCCTCAATCCAAGTTCTTAGAGATCCTTCTACCAATTGGCACGGCTGCACTCCTCTTTGTTCTGGGTATTGTTGTAGTTATACTGGTGCGAAGGCATAGGAGGTACACTGAGCTACGGGAAGATTGGGAGGTTGAGTTTGGGCCACACCGGTTCTCGTATAAGGAGCTGTACAATGCTACAGATGGATTCAAGGAGAAGCATCTTCTCGGGGCTGGAGGTTTTGGCAGGGTGTATAAAGGAGTGCTTCCAACATCTAAATTGGAGATTGCTGTGAAGAAGGTGTCCCATGAGTCTAGGCAGGGGATGAAAGAGTTTGTTGCTGAGGTTGTTAGCATTGGCCGCATCCGACACCGCAACCTTGTCCAGTTACTTGGCTATTGCCGGAGGAAAGGGGAACTCATTTTGGTTTATGACTACATGTCAAATGGAAGTCTTGACAAATATCTGCACTACGAAGGGGAAAAGCCGGTGTTGGACTGGGATCAGAGGTTTCAGATCATCAAAGGTGTTGCATCTGGCTTGCTTTACCTTCACGAGAAGTGGGATAAAGTTGTCATTCACCGAGATATCAAGGCGAGCAACGTACTACTTGACAAAGAAATGAATGGAAGACTTGGTGATTTTGGCCTCTCGAGGTTGTATGACCATGGCACTGATCCCCAGACCACGCATATGGTTGGCACTATGGGATACCTTGCTCCAGAGCTAGTACGCACAGGCAAGGCATCACCTCTTACAGATGTTTTTGCTTTTGGCACATTCATCCTTGAGGTCACATGTGGGCAAAGGCCTATAAAAGAAGACGCGCAAGGGGATCAGCTCATGTTGGTCGATTGGGTACTTGAGCATTGGCACAATGGGACACTTCTTGAGACGGTGGACACAAGGCTGCAAGGAACATATAACATTGAGGAAGCATACCTCGTGCTAAAGCTTGGACTGCTGTGTTCTCACCCTTCTACAAGTACAAGGCCAAACATGCAACAGGTCATGGACTACCTTGATGGAGACAAACCGGTTCCAGAGCTGGCATCGACACACTTGAGCTTCAACATCCTAGCCCTGTTGAAAAACAAAGGATTCGACCCATATATTATGTCATATCCTCCATCATCGAACATGAGCTTCGGCACAATATCTGACATTTCAGGAGGCAGATGATAATTTAATTTCATCATGTAGTTTGCCTTCTTGCCACAGTTTGTAACCTCTTTCTAAGCATACAAATAGGGTAGTTAATTTTCTAGAATGAACTCATATATGGTTAAACATTTTCTTATGTGGGTTGTTCTGTCACAAGATGCAGTTGGAAGTAGCAGCTAAGAAATATTTGAGAACATCTTGTTTCGTCAAGCTTTCATCAACAGAAATAGACTAATCAATCTGTAAATTTCACCAGTACTTTGACTAATATGCTGAAGAATCGATGTGCTGCTTTTTTTGTTTCTGTGTGTGAGGGAGGGACAAGGAGGCGTTGTACAAGAAAAATGATGAAAACGATATGAAGGAATGAGTTACAACAATTGTTAGTTTTTATGAACTGGGGAGTTAAGCCTCCTGACGTTAAAAAAAAAGAGATTACTCAGCTAATAGAATCTTTACAGTCTCTCTAGTATTTCAGACTATACAGAGATGCTTTTGTCAGAAGAAAATATTTATCTTAAGCAGGAACGAAGTAATGCATGAACCGAGCCAAGGTCGGCGGCAACACATGGCAGCTTGCTGAATTGCAATGCCCTTACAAACCGGACTACTGAAAACAGACATGGCCACGGTTCAGTGTCACCTATTTATTTTGCAAAAGAGCTCATATTTGTTTTTCAGATCGAATTGGTGCTTTAATGCTTCAGAGGCATCCAATTGACACAAGTGCAAACAAACGAGCAGCTTGATTAAATTGACGATTTAACAAACAAATTTCAGAACATGTGCAATCTTTCCAGGCTGCAGATAATCGTACCTGATCCTGATGCCCTGGACAGGGGCACAGGCGAACACTGGGCAGGCAGCGAGCCTGCAAGCGGCGCCCTTGAACGCCGGCGGCGCCTTGGACCGAAGGTCGGAATGTCGCCGGCGCTTTGGACTCGACGGCGAAGGCCGCACGGAAAACAACGCCGCCACCCTGGACGCGCCAGGCTCGAGGGCGGAGGCTACGATGACCGGAGACTGCGCTCTGGACTCCACCGGAGGCGACAGCAACGAGATCTCCAGCAATATGCCTGCAACGAACAACTGACAGGGGGCAACAAATGGCACCAAGGCGCGGATCGCTGATTTTGCGGTCAAATACCAGGATTGGTAACGCAGGCACAGCGTGCAAATCTGGCAAAGAAGGTGGAATTGAGAGCGCTGGAAAACTGGGAACGTGGTTGGGAGTCTGTTGGAGTTGTGATTCGGGAATGAAAGTGGGAAGCCTTGAAGATTTTTTTATAGATAATAATGGAAAATTGGGAACCTTTTTTTGCGAACAAAATTAGAACCCTTGAAGTAAGTATCGAGAGGGCAGGTGCGTTACACATGAACTATTTAAGCAACAAACCAAACACGAGTATAAGAGATGAATCAATCGATTCGAACACGAAAGCATGAGAAATCATATCATTCTTTAATTAATTGTACGTGTGTTCATGTTTAGAAACATTATCTCAATTTATTTAAAAGATCATCCTTGCAGACTATTATTTTTTCTGGACATCTTATCCATACATCGTATCCATCGCTACTCCGTGCTGCCTTCGACCTTCCATCTTCTTTTGTTTGCTGGGTCCAATTTGGAATCCTGGAGCACCCCCTTGTACACCCTTCCGAACCCTCCAACACCAAGTAGGTTCTTGTCCTTGAACCCTTGCGTGGCACGGAACAAGTCATTGTACGAGAGAACAGGTGCGGCCCGAACTCGGCCTCCCAATCTTCTCGCACCTCAATGTACCGCAGCCGCCTCCGCACCAGCAGAGCAGCAACGGCGGCCACGGACAAGTTGAACGCAACTGTGGCCGTTAGCGGGATGATTTCTGTCAGCTTGGCACGGTGCTTATTGGTACCAAAGCGAGATAGCTTGGGCAGCTTGCATTGGCGACGTCGATCACCGGAGCCGGTCCGTCCATGGCGAAGCTCTAGCCGAGAAAATGATATACGCCACGTCCGTGAGAACCGTGGAGAGGTCGTAGCTGTTGGGTTTAGTCCCACGTCGGATATTGATGATGGGGGAGCCCGACTAATAAGGTGAAGGGAACCCAACCTATCAGGCTAGTCTTTTGGGTTGAGGTGGCTCATGACCTTGGTCGTGGCTCCGATTGGGCCCGTAGCCCATGGGACCTGGGCTGGCGGTATGGGTTCGCGGGTATGGCGAGTCGGGCCGCGCTAACAAGTGGTATCAGAGCCATTGGTCTTGGATATCTCCTGGGCCTCACATGGAAATCGGACTGTCGGATTGGGTCTCCCGGGCCACACGGTTATCGGGCTGTCGGAGGGGTGTCCACCTGGGTGTGAAGGGGAGATGGGGCCATCCGATGTGTGATGGGGGAGATTGTTGGGTTTAGTCCCACGTCGGATATTGATGATGGGGGAGCCCGACTAATAAGGTGGAGAGAACCCAACCTATCAGGCTAGTCTTTTGGGTTGAGGTGGCTCATGACCTTGGTCGTGGCTCCGCTTGGGCTTGTAGCCCATGGGACCTGGGCTGGCGGTATGGGCTCGCGGGTAGGGCGAGTCGGGCCGCACTAACAGTAGCTGGCAGAGAGCAGAGGCATGGCGGGTTTTGCCATTTTCTTCAAGGGAGCCATACATGGCCACGTCGACACGTTTCGCCTCGACATCGTAGTCCACCCACACCTGCATCGCCTCGCCGCTCGCGAGCGTCAGGTTGCGGAAGACGCCGTCGTCGGAGTAGTAGTAGTAGCCGGGGCTGGCCGCCGCCACGGAGACGAGGCTGTTGACGTCGAAGTACGCCGACGTGGTTTCTGTTGATGTCGCGGAACTCGACGTTCTGGTTGGTGTCGAGCTCGACGCCGAAGAGGTGGTCGGCGGCGTCGCCGTTGGTGGTGGCGTTGACTAGGCCCATGTACTGGCTCGGGAGCGCGGCGGCGAGGTCGTAGCTGCCGGGGGCGACGAAGAGGACGATGCCGTGGTCGCAGGCGTCTGGGTCCGGGCAGAGGATGCCGAACACGAACGACGCCGAGAACGACCTCGTGCTGCACTATGTAAGAAAAGGTCTTTGCAGACGCGGGTCAACGAATATAGCAGACGAAAATTTTTTTCGTCTCCAAAATCGAGTCTGCGATTTGATGAAATCAGAGACGCGAAAATCCGCGTCTCCAAAGACCCTGCCATCGGAGACGCGTTTCACCAAAACGCGTATCCAAAGACCCTGCCATCGGAGACGCGTTTCACCAAAACGCGTCTGCAATTACCTTTCATCGGTGACGCGTTTTGACAAAACGCGTCTGCTATGAGGGCTATAGGCGACGCGTTTTGACAAAACGCGTCTCAAATGATAAATTGGGAAAACAAAAAAATAAAAACAGAGGTCTATTATGTACGATACAAATATACAGGCTGTATCCATTACATACATCACAAATACACTTGTTTTCCATTACATATATCACAAATACACTTATGTCCTGTCAAAGTAACTAACATGCTCACACTAACTTGTTTACATATACAGATTCAAATCAACTCTAAAGCCAAAGCCACATTTTCCTTGGACAAGAATAGGAAGCATGCAAGCAAACAAAGAAAGAAAGGGGCTGACAGTGATTACATACACATGCTGCCTGGACACTTTGCATCAGGACATTACTCAATTCTACTCTATCTTAGTTGATTCTCAGGCAAGACAAACCATCTTCTACTGATAGTACTAATATCTAAGCTTACCTCCCATGTTCAGTTCCTGGATTCTAGAACATCAATGCCTGCTGCTTCACAGTTCATACCAAATCCTGTGACAATGAAAAGATAGTTATAGGTGGAAAAGGCCATAAAGAGCTCTGCTTCACAGCTCATACAACAAGATGAACAAGACTTTTGATAAATAATTATGAGAAACATTATATGCTCATTATGATGAAGGAATTCTACCAGCAGATCAGCTAGTGCTTGCATAATTTCAAAACTAAATGGAAGAAATGACTAGCTTAGACCAATTAATTCAAGTCAATAAATCAAAAACATGCAATTCAATCAAAACTGATAGAAACAAAATGCTTTCAGATCACAATGCTCACCACAGCAGGTTACCTTCTTGCAGCAGGCAAACAAAGTAAGCAACATGATTTCAAAACATTTTTAGATGACTTTGTTCTATAGCAATCAAGCTCCTTGCTAGATGCACCCACGAGTTAGAAATTAGAAGGCCGCAGCACAAGCAAGATGAGCTCCTTAATTGATGCAGTAATTAAACATGGAAAAACTCAGCTGGTAGTTATATTTGGTAGTACTCAATATTGCTCTAACTCAGTTGATTCTCAGGCAAGACAAACTACCTACTACTGATAGTGCAAAGAGTCAAAAAGATTTTACAGTTGCTCCGAATGATTCAGTCATTTTATTTTGTATAAAACCAAAGTGGAAAACTAGACAATATACAACCAAAGTGGACAAATAGAATGCTGGCAGCATATAAGAAGGAAGCAGGAATGCAAAAACTAAACCATGTTTTCTCCACCATGAAGTGCTCATGATTTTAGATGCTGCACTACCAAAAATTCTTGTTGCTTCAGAGGAAAAAAAAGGCTTCAAAATTTATCTGAGCCAGCTAGCCTCAACTTTTTGTTCCCAGATTTTGATCAGACAGACTGCTAGCATGAACTCAAGCAACAAAAAGAGTAATTTTAGAACAAGTTCAGTTCCTAGCTTCTAGAACAGCAATACCTGTTGCTTCACAGTAGCCTTCAGTTCAGCTGATCACATTTTGTAAAATGGCTCGTAAAGTCTTGTTAAGGTACATTGTCAGGCAATCTAACAGATCATGAAGCAAATATATTAGCAAGACTCATAGCCAAACCATGGACTGGAAATAACAAGCAGAAAGGAAAGGGAAACAAAACAAAACTGAATGTTGCTAGAACGACACTTAAACTGGAACGAGGGAGTACATTTGGTTCAGTGGCAAACAGATGCATCGTCACCAAGTTGCAGTTTGTGTCATTTTAGTTTCACACTATTTTTATTGCTGTGAAGATATATGGCATGCTATGATACTCTTCAGCGTACTAATATGAAAAGGCGGAATATGAAGTGATATATGACCAATAATAGTGCTGCCAAGAGTAACAGTTGGCAATTTTTAGCAACTTTCTATGCAAACATTACTAGCATCATCTTGTTTCATTGGATTGGTCTGTACATGCAGAATACTACTACCTCACAGTTAACAGGTCATTGTACCAACGACTATTGACAAAGTACCGGAGACAAGTTATCTCTCCACATCTAGTAACTACTGCAGTGATTATCTGGCTATAAATAACATCTAGTAATAGATGTAGCTCAGGTTCATTCACATATAGTAATTTAAGTGCTAACATCGAGGTTGACCTGTTTTATTATCAGCTTTGTTTGGTCTTCTTCCAGCTACAGGAGCCTCTATCCATTTCTTCAGAACTGAAACATTCAGAAACATTCAAAACAGAGCACCACGCGAGCAGCAGTCTGCATTCCACCCAACAATCCAACCCAGTCAAATCAGCTAAATAATCACAAAATTTTAACAGCAAGCTCATGACAAGGCACAAAATTATTCAGATTTTCGCACTAGTTTCAGGAAATTCGTAGAACCCCGGAAATAGATCCACCAAGGAAACCAACGAGCCCGTGCGTGGGGTCACTGACCTTGGTGGGCAGTGCTGCTACTGCTCGTCGAGGCATCATCGTTGGGGCGGCGCTCCTGCTCGGCTGAGCTCTCATCCCGGCCCCACACCGTGGCCGAAGGGCGCTCCTGCTCGGCTGAGTTCCTCATCCCAGCGCCGCACCACGCGCCTTAACGGCATGCCACGGCCGACCGAGGCCGTGTCAACTGCGCGCAAGATTGACCAGATGAGGACGCACGCCGCCATCGGCTTCGTGGTCAATGGTGGCTGAGGCCTAGGGTTAGGGTTGCGGGTGGGGATTGGAAGAGGCGAGAGGCCAAGGAGCCGGTGAGACGCGCCAAGGAAGAGGGCCTTAGGGGAGGGGAGGCGCATGGAGGACGTCGGCAGCGAGGAAGAGGCCAAGGCGCATGGAGGAGGTGGTGGAGGTGTGCTGGATCTGGAGGGGGAGAGAGGCAGCAGCGAGGAAGGAAGGATGACGCACTGCGACGAAGGAGGTGCCCTTGAAGGCTACTCCCACGTCGCTGCCCGTCCGACGGGGCAGAGCCACCAACGTGTGAGCCGCCGCGTAATACCACGTAATACCTTCTTGCTCTGTGACTGCTTCCTTGAAATTATCCCACCATTCTGCTGCAACTCCAACTAGTTGGTGGGTGGACAATACTACCCTTTCTCGATCATTGGCTGCGACTATATCTAGCTTCTTGGTAATATTTTTAAGCCAGTCGTCAGCAGCTAAGGGATCTTCAATAGTGCTGTCGTAAACAGGGGGTCTGAGCTTCAGAAATTCTGTTATCTTAGAATTGATTCCATTACTGTTGTGTTGTTCTCGAGCAATCACCTCCAAGAGTTGGGTCTGTTTGACCATTACTTCTGCGAGGTTAACTTGTGGTGCTTCAGGAGTCTCATTACTACTCTGACTGCCGTTATTGTCCATGTCCTGATTCATTTCTTCATCACTGTGATGAGCTGCCTCTGATTCCTGATTATGGGCTGCGGTGAGTCTTCTTTTGTTCTGCTGGCGACGTTGTGGAGTTGTTGGTCTCTTTCTTTTGTTAGTTCTATCTCTTGTGGCTCGTCCAACGATGTCATGATCTTCAGGTGCTTTTGTCCTCTTTGGCGGCATCCTGGTTTCACCGGCAGGGGTTTAGGCAAGGGTTAGGGAAGGTTTTGGACTTAGGCTGTTGTTAGGCTGCGATCCTGACTATTAGACTTGTTCTTATTGTTATTATGGTGTTTATGTTTTTATTGAGAGCACACAATCATAGAAAACAAGGAGTCAAAGATCAACAAAAACATCGAATCACACAAACAACGCGATTTATTTGTTAGGGGCTCATGTGTAGGCGTGCTACAGACGAGGCTTAAGGCTTAGAGGTGGATATACTATCGATTCTTGATTGTTCTCAGTACTCGACCAATAGTCCGTTTTGACCAAAAGAAACGAGAGGGTCATATGACTTGGTCGGATAAAAGGAAAACTGTTCTCCGCATCTTTGCGTTAAAAAGGGGCTTCGTTGATTTGATGTTTAGCATTACCCAAGCTCTTGTACTTATGATTATTGCATCTCAAAGGTTGATTTTCTGAACTCGCATTCCATTCTTACTCAAAGCATCGTTGCTTTTTATTGTCCACATACAGAACCATATCTCGAGTACGATATAGATCCTCGAGATGACACTTCTTAACATTATTGCTGCTACTCCTTGTGTCCGGGGAATTCGGGGCAATCCGCTATGAGATGTCCACGCTTATGGCAAGCAAAACATGTCCGATTTGTTTGTGCTACCTTTTGGTTAACCATGGGTGGCAGAGTTGCACCACTTGAGCTTTGATGTGCGTTGTTCAGTTGGTGAAAGGCATGACCTTTTACTTTGTTTCTTGGCTTCTTTAGCCTTCCAAATGTGGCTTGTCCACATGCTTGACTATTGTTCTTCCTTTTCTGGTTGTATTTGACTCTATTGCTCATGAGCTGGAGGGCTTTTGTAAGGTCGGTGGCTTCTTTTCTGACCTTTTTCAGAGACTTTTCCAGAGTATTCATCCTTTCAAGGATACTCGTGGCACCGAAAGGTGACTTCGGGTGCGTACCATCCATACCATCCATATTATTTCGAGCCTCTTGCTCTTGGTGCTTTTCTGGTACTCCAGATTGGACTTTTATAGGTGGTATTGGGGCATAAGATACTTCATTCTTCATATTAGTCTCTGTGGATTTGGCTTCATTGACATGTTCGTAGTAGGGGCAGTTGGCAATCTTATGTCCAGGATTGCGGCAATAGAAACATGTTCTCTCTGATCTAGTGCCCTTAGCAGCATTGCTTTTGGTCCTTGGCTTAGGAACCATATAGGGCATGCGGTAAACCTGATATACTTGGTTGTCCACTTTTGCGGTCACATGGTTCTGGTTGTCCATTGGATTAAAGACTGTTGCACACAGACACTTCTTGGTTGAAGCTCTTCTTCTCGAGATCAAGGAAGCAAGAGAAGCTTTTTAATAGAGAAAGAGAAGATTCTATGGAAATTTTTGCAAATAGTTTTGAAAATAATCTTTTTCGAACGCGTCTAATTCTAGGTTTTCGTCCTACAGTCAAGTATTGCTCTGATACCACTCTGTCATACCCCCAATTTCTGGAGCATGTTGTGCATCATGTATCAGTCCCTGGATCAGTAGCTGATACGCACAAGAACACAGATATGGTAATCAAAAGCATACTTCGTATAGGTATATAGTTATAATACCTGAAATAACACCTTTAGTGGCGGTTCGACAAGGATACTGAGCTATCCAAGTTCGTCCGTCCGACTAATGGTGAAGCAGACAATCAGCGGAAACTCGGCCCAAGTCCACAAGCAGACTTGAGGTGCAGGCACGAAAACCAAACCGTCGTCGTTTTCCTACGAAGGCTCCTCTGACTAAAACCACAAATGCAAGCCAGTGAGTACACAAGGTACTCAGCAAGCCCTACGCTACACAAGGGTATAATATAGATGCATATTCGGTCTTTAGCAAGGAGAGGGCTGTAAGGTTCCTTTGCAGAAATCCGTTTTTATGCAGGGTTCACTAAAGCAGCCAAGGATTTAGAGATAAAAACAGGAGATTTTATTGTCAATATTTTAGTTGGGTGGCCCTGGGGGAGTATATACCTTCCCGCCAGTTCCCAAATTTTAATTGGGCCTTCTGATCACAAGGATCGTACCGACCCGGCAACCATGCCAACACTTCCAAAACACGGGTTGTCTACAACCCACTCACACGTCAAGGATATAGAGAGGTGGTTAATCTCAAGGAGCGTAACCATAATGTGCCATATGCCGTGGCAACGTCCATCCGGATGAATTGTTATCCTCTGCAGAGGTTGTACAGCTTTAGCCACGAGCTATGCACTCTTGTACGGAGAGTGACATAACGCTTAGCCCATCTTCTTGGAGCACTTTGCAAAACCACCACGGAATCACACTCAGGGGCCTGTGACAACGAAGTGTCACACCACGGCACAACACACCTATGACAGGTGCGTTCGCGCTCCCGCAATGAGTTGCAGGATCCAAGTACCAACAAGGACAGGCGGCTTTCCCATGTACCGACAATGGGTTCCGCGACCGGACCACGGGTACGTTTCCCGGGTCTTCTCCTGAGCTTCCGTTGCTTCTTCCAGCCTCCGATGGTGTTACAAGGGTTCACAAGGAGGTAGGATAAGTCCCGCCCATAACGGGTTCCGTGGTCTGTACGGGAACCATTAGGTTAACGGTCAAGAGAACCGGTCCTTATGTGGCCGGGCAAGCACCATATCCCACACTGGTGGGCTATCTCACTATCCACATCTCCTCATCAGTGGTCTTGCCCGTAGTCCAACCCATTCCCATCTTCATCGCCACCATCATCACCTAACACGGTTGTGCTACTCCCATACCCAAGTATTTACTCACACCACCAAACTCTTTTAACACATTTTCGAAAACAAGTGTGTGAGAGGTGTGGCAATGTAGTAACATTGCGAGGGGTCCTAAGCATTTCTATTAACAAGGAGATTGTACCATCATAGAAATGATGGAACTGTCCTAGGGTTATCAAGGAGAGGGGTAGACAAGGGTAATCAAGGATTCTGGTATTTATGCCTATATAGCGGCATTATACCAGCAAGCAAGTAGGTCATAACTACACAAGTAGTAAAATAACAAGCAATGCATATTACTAGAACAGGCTCTATAGGTGCGATGCGAAAACAATAGGTTCAATCATGATCAAGGAGATGTAGAGCTTGCCTGACAAACGCTTTCCTAATCTTCGAGTTCTAGGTCTTCGAGCTCTGGTCGATGTCGATGGCTTCAAGTCTTTTCTCGGAGCTTGTGTCTTCTAGATCTTCCTCGAAGCTTGAGTTCTTCTAGATCTTCCTCGAAGCTGGAGTTCTTCTGGATCTTCCTCGTTTCTCGCGTAAACTAACGTATAAAGATAAAGCGTATAAACAAACTACCGTAAAAGAAAATAAAGATCGGAAAAGAACCAGATAAGATTCAATTGAACTCCAATTAAGAACCAAGAGGATTCCAGTGAAAATCATGAGGCATGAATCATGTATGATGTATCATGTTTAATGCAAGGCATGTTATGCGTCATAGGTGATATACCTGGCCTTGTAAGGGCCATATTCACCTAGACAAGTTATTAGTTTCTTATGTTCTCTAACAGATGAACATGGATGTGTGGTTATGCAGATGCTTTCCATTTATTGATCACTTTAGGGTGAAGAGGATGAGATGCATATGATTGATTGATGGTGATTGTGTGCATATCTAATATGCAAGCTTCTATATTATTTCTATAAAGAACATGCATGAATGCATGAAATGGTGTGGGCGGCGTGTGTACGTGTCTCTTGTACATTTGCATGCTTCGAGACTTTACGTAGGTCGAAACCCACATATAGGCTCATGCAACACTTGTACAAGGTGCAAGGTGTGCCACATTAATTACTTAGGTTAGTTATGTTATTATCTTATGGTGATTAGCTATAGATCACTTGCTAATTAATTATTAGGATTAAGCTACTAGTTATTTGTCATGAGCTAAGCACATGACGGTGGTAGGTGCTCGTGATCATGTATGACATGAATGCCTGATTGCAAAGAAATCAACAAAGTCAAGGATTAAGAACATATTGGCAATTAGAATAACGATAAAATAATTATTCAAATAATACCCAAATAAAAGAATAGCGATAGGGTTTGATAAGGGGTTGGTGATAGCATCGGAATGGATGTTGGGGCAGGGTTAGGTTTTAGCTTGATTGGACGAGGATTGATCAAGGCTAGGTTTGGAGTCGAATTCGGAATATAAAAGGTTACGTTGTTTGGAAGCAATATCGCATGAACGATTTATCGTTAGCGGATCAATGAATGAATATGCGATGTAAGAATGGAGCGGGATGCATGTCGTCATGAGGAAAGTACTAGACGATTAGCTCCACAGAATTGGTTAGGTTTGGGTGAGCAACAATCGTGACATGCGAGTTTGACATCGCACGATTGCCGATAAGGGGGATATAATAGGAGAGAGGGGATTTTAGGACATTGATGATGTTTAGGAGTGAGGTGGGGTTCAGATAGTAGTACCATGACGTACTACGTGTTTCTACGAATCCGTGAGCGCAAGAATCGCTCAAAACGGAGTTATGGTTGAAAAGATATGGTCATTTAAAGATTGGAGGAATTGTTTGTAATTACATAGGACTCTTTTGTAATTACAGAAAGGTTTTAAGGATTTATTTGTAAGGTCAGAAAGTTCTAGGGACCAATATGTAATTATGGAAAAGTTTGGGGGTCTAGGTGTAAAAAGATGAGGGCTAGAACATAATTACAGAAAAGTTTAGGGACTTTTCTGTAAAAAGATTGGGCTCAGACATAATTACAGAAAAGCTTAAGGGCTTATCTGTAAAATGTCCAGGGCTGGGAATTTCTCAGGATTTTCGTTTTATTTTTCTATTGGAAATCCCGTGGACCGGGTGCACGGTGTCGTGGACCGGGTCCACGGCTCGGTGCACGGTGGACCCGAGGGTGGTGCGCGGCGGCAGTCGGCCGGAGAGCTCGCCGCCGGCGTGTCGGAAGGGCTAGGGGTGGTGGGACCTCGTCGCGGAGAGCTGGCGCCCGACGGAGGAGCTGTGGGTGGGTCACATCGACGACGGGGTGCATCGGAGCGGAGGTGCGGGCTCGTCGGAGGCGGGCGGCGCTCCGGTGTGCGACGGAAAATCGTGCGGGCGTGGGGAGAAGGGAAAAGGCAGGGCGCGGAAGAGAGAGGAGAGTGCGGGGATCTTCACCTCGTGCTTGGCTACGCGGGGAAGTGAAGGGAGGGTGGCGGCGTTGAGGTGAGGTCGGCGACGACTCGGGCTCGCCGTCGATCTCCCTCTGCAGACGGCGGCGGCGCGAACGGAGAGGGCCTTGAGGTGCCACGCGTCGTGGGGAAGCTCGGTGAGGGGGAAAGGAGAGGGGGAAAGCACCTCGGTGCGATCGGGGAAGCTCGCCGGAGATGGGAGAGAGGGAGAGAGAGAGAGAGAGAGAGGGGGAAGGAAAACGGGAAGAGGAGCGGGGCGCGGCGCCCTTTATCGACCGCAAAGGCGGTTCGCAACAGTAAGGCGGTGGCGCATTTCGCGGCGACCGGTCGGCGGCTCCGGCGGAGGTGGGTCGGAGGTAGGGGCCGGCGGTGTGGTGGCGCGCCGCGTGGGGAAGACGGAGCTGACAGCTGGGCCCCGCTCGTCAGCGGCAGAGGAGGGGGGTAACGGGCCGCGCGGGCGAGCTGGGCTGCGGGACTGGGCCGGGAGGAGGGGAAACGGCCCACTCGGAATTTCTCAGAAAAAGAGAAGAGGAAAGGAGGATGGGCTGGGCCGAGAGGGAAAAGAAAGAAAGATTCGGCCCGAAAGGAAAAGAAAAAGGAAAAAAAAAGGCTAATCTTTTTCTGGAATTTGAATTTGAATGAATTTCAAATTCAAACAAAAACAAAAGTGGGTTAAACACTCAAAACAAATCGAATAAAACACAGAAATGCATATGGTGAAGTTTTGATGCAGATTTAAATTCAAAATTTTATAAAATCAATTTGGGATTTGATCCTACTTTGATTTTATTTGTTGTAAATTCAAAAGCTTCAAATTTTTAATATATTTTTATATGAAAGCAAACACTTGAGCACAACTTTTAAGTATTTAGAAAATTTTCAAATTCAAATCTAGGTTTGAATTACTTTAGTGAATTTTATTTTCGAAAATCATTGGAAGGTAAGAGTTTGGACAAAAGTTTAAATTTGGAGTGATTTTTATTCCTTTTTAAATTTTGTTTTCTTTTTCTTCTTGGCTCCAAAAGTGAGGGTGTTACAGATCTACCCCACTTAAAAGAAATCTCGTCCTCGAGATTTGAATGATCTTCTGGGTGGTGTCGTTTTGTCATGGAGGAAATTCCCTGTGTCATGCGTCTTCTTGCTTGATTGTGGTGACTTCCAAAAATCTTGCCTGGACTTCGTAGTGCCGAGGGCGTGATGGTGAATTCTCTCTATTGTTGTGACCCTTGATGTTGGGGATCGAAGTAGCAAAGGTCCTTTCTTCGAGGTTGCATGTGGGGTCCTACCCCACTTAAAAGATTTGGACTCGGGTAACGAAGGTTATGGTCGATTTCTTCTCTATTAAACTTATCCAAAGGATTTAGGCTTTTCTTATTATCCATAGGTGGTCTTATCCAAATGCCTTTATTTCCAGTTTATCCTCGTAGATGACTTTGTTAAGATTTTTACTTAACTTTGGAGGTAAAAGCATCTCCATTTGACGTAGCTTGGGGTTCATTCTTGACCAAAACAAGCAAACCATATTTTGTACAAAACAACTCTTGATACAAATCCTTATTGATTTTCAACATACGGAGTACAAAAGCTTGCTTATCTTATAGTACTCGTCCATGCAGTCATCAATTCTTAGGATCTTAACTCAGAGTACTAAAGATTTGCGCTTCAACGAGATTGCCACTGTTGGTCTCCAGGTGTAATAGCTTCTGGGCAATCTGCTGCCATGTGTCCACGAATTCGGCAGAGGTAACATTTCCGATTTGTCCTTTTTACCTTCTTTTTCTGAGGTTGCCTTTTAGAACCAGAAGGTTTCACACGTCGCTTGCTCTTCTTCTTCTTTTTATTCTTCTTCTTTTTCTTTTGATTCTCTTGTTCCTGTGGAGATTCCCATCCACGTACTTCGCACTTCTCTTTCGGTTCCCATGACTGGGTCTCATGACCTTTGTCATTTTCTTGGTCTATCAGTGCGCCTTCTAGCAGAATAGCTTTGTTCATGAGGGTGTTGAAATCCTCATAGATGTGAGCGACTAAAAGTATCCTCAGGTTATGGTTTAGTCCTTTTCTGAAACGGTCTTGCTTCTTCTTATCAGTGTTGACTTCATCGGGTGCATATCGAGCTAACTTCATAAACTTTCGAATGTATTCATTCACTGTCATGGATCCTTGCTTGAGGGCACGAAATTCATCGGCTTTTATGTCCATGATTCGGGTGGGGATGTGGTATTCACGAAAGGCTTTCTGAAATTCATCCCACGTAATACCTTCTTGCTCTGTGACTGCTTCCTTGAAATTATCCCACCATTCTGCTGCAACTCCAACTAGTTGGTGGGTGGACAATACTACCCTTTCTCGATCATTGGCTGCGACTATATCTAGCTTCTTGGTAATATTTTTAAGCCAGTCGTCAGCAGCTAAGGGATCTTCAATAGTGCTGTCGTAAACAGGGGGTCTGAGCTTCAGAAATTCTGTTATCTTAGAATTGATTCCATTACTGTTGTGTTGTTCTCGAGCAATCACCTCCAAGAGTTGGGTCTGTTTGACCATTACTTCTGCGAGGTTAACTTGTGGTGCTTCAGGAGTCTCATTACTACTCTGACTGCCGTTATTGTCCATGTCCTGATTCATTTCTTCATCACTGTGATGAGCTGCCTCTGATTCCTGATTATGGGCTGCGGTGAGTCTTCTTTTGTTCTGCTGGCGACGTTGTGGAGTTGTTGGTCTCTTTCTTTTGTTAGTTCTATCTCTTGTGGCTCGTCCAACGATGTCATGATCTTCAGGTGCTTTTGTCCTCTTTGGCGGCATCCTGGTTTCACCGGCAGGGGTTTAGGCAAGGGTTAGGGAAGGTTTTGGACTTAGGCTGTTGTTAGGCTGCGATCCTGACTATTAGACTTGTTCTTATTGTTATTATGGTGTTTATGTTTTTATTGAGAGCACACAATCATAGAAAACAAGGAGTCAAAGATCAACAAAAACATCGAATCACACAAACAACGCGATTTATTTGTTAGGGGCTCATGTGTAGGCGTGCTACAGACGAGGCTTAAGGCTTAGAGGTGGATATACTATCGATTCTTGATTGTTCTCAGTACTCGACCAATAGTCCGTTTTGACCAAAAGAAACGAGAGGGTCATATGACTTGGTCGGATAAAAGGAAAACTGTTCTCCGCATCTTTGCGTTAAAAAGGGGCTTCGTTGATTTGATGTTTAGCATTACCCAAGCTCTTGTACTTATGATTATTGCATCTCAAAGGTTGATTTTCTGAACTCGCATTCCATTCTTACTCAAAGCATCGTTGCTTTTTATTGTCCACATACAGAACCATATCTCGAGTACGATATAGATCCTCGAGATGACACTTCTTAACATTATTGCTGCTACTCCTTGTGTCCGGGGAATTCGGGGCAATCCGCTATGAGATGTCCACGCTTATGGCAAGCAAAACATGTCCGATTTGTTTGTGCTACCTTTTGGTTAACCATGGGTGGCAGAGTTGCACCACTTGAGCTTTGATGTGCGTTGTTCAGTTGGTGAAAGGCATGACCTTTTACTTTGTTTCTTGGCTTCTTTAGCCTTCCAAATGTGGCTTGTCCACATGCTTGACTATTGTTCTTCCTTTTCTGGTTGTATTTGACTCTATTGCTCATGAGCTGGAGGGCTTTTGTAAGGTCGGTGGCTTCTTTTCTGACCTTTTTCAGAGACTTTTCCAGAGTATTCATCCTTTCAAGGATACTCGTGGCACCGAAAGGTGACTTCGGGTGCGTACCATCCATACCATCCATATTATTTCGAGCCTCTTGCTCTTGGTGCTTTTCTGGTACTCCAGATTGGACTTTTATAGGTGGTATTGGGGCATAAGATACTTCATTCTTCATATTAGTCTCTGTGGATTTGGCTTCATTGACATGTTCGTAGTAGGGGCAGTTGGCAATCTTATGTCCAGGATTGCGGCAATAGAAACATGTTCTCTCTGATCTAGTGCCCTTAGCAGCATTGCTTTTGGTCCTTGGCTTAGGAACCATATAGGGCATGCGGTAAACCTGATATACTTGGTTGTCCACTTTTGCGGTCACATGGTTCTGGTTGTCCATTGGATTAAAGACTGTTGCACACAGACACTTCTTGGTTGAAGCTCTTCTTCTCGAGATCAAGGAAGCAAGAGAAGCTTTTTAATAGAGAAAGAGAAGATTCTATGGAAATTTTTGCAAATAGTTTTGAAAATAATCTTTTTCGAACGCGTCTAATTCTAGGTTTTCGTCCTACAGTCAAGTATTGCTCTGATACCACTCTGTCATACCCCCAATTTCTGGAGCATGTTGTGCATCATGTATCAGTCCCTGGATCAGTAGCTGATACGCACAAGAACACAGATATGGTAATCAAAAGCATACTTCGTATAGGTATATAGTTATAATACCTGAAATAACACCTTTAGTGGCGGTTCGACAAGGATACTGAGCTATCCAAGTTCGTCCGTCCGACTAATGGTGAAGCAGACAATCAGCGGAAACTCGGCCCAAGTCCACAAGCAGACTTGAGGTGCAGGCACGAAAACCAAACCGTCGTCGTTTTCCTACGAAGGCTCCTCTGACTAAAACCACAAATGCAAGCCAGTGAGTACACAAGGTACTCAGCAAGCCCTACGCTACACAAGGGTATAATATAGATGCATATTCGGTCTTAGCAAGGAGAGGGCTGTAAGGTTCCTTTGCAGAAATCCGTTTTTATGCAGGGTTCACTAAAGCAGCCAAGGATTTAGAGATAAAAACAGGAGATTTTATTGTCAATATTTTAGTTGGGTGGCCCTGGGGGAGTATATACCTTCCCGCCAGTTCCCAAATTTTAATTGGGCCTTCTGATCACAAGGATCGTACCGACCCGGCAACCATGCCAACACTTCCAAAACACGGGTTGTCTACAACCCACTCACACGTCAAGGATATAGAGAGGTGGTTAATCTCAAGGAGCGTAACCATAATGTGCCATATGCCGTGGCAACGTCCATCCGGATGAATTGTTATCCTCTGCAGAGGTTGTACAGCTTTAGCCACGAGCTATGCACTCTTGTACGGAGAGTGACATAACGCTTAGTCCATCTTCTTGGAGCACTTTGCAAAACCACCACGGAATCACACTCAGGGGCCTGTGACAACGAAGTGTCACACTACGGCACAACACACCTATGACAGGTGCGTTCGCGCTCCCGCAATGAGTTGCAGGATCCAAGTACCAACAAGGACAGGCGGCTTTCCCAATGTACCGACAATGGGTTCCGCGACCGGACCACGGGTACGTTTCCCGGGTCTTCTCCTGAGCTTCCGTTGCTTCTTCCAGCCTCCGATGGTGTTACAAGGGTTCTCAAGGAGGTAGGATAAGTCCCGCCCATAACGGGTTCCGTGGTCTGTACGGGAACCATTAGGTTACGGTCAAGAGAACCGGTCCTTATGTGGCCGGGCAAGCACCATATCCCACACTGGTGGGCTATCACACTATCCACATCACCTCATCAGTGGTCTTGCCCGTAGTCCAACCCATTCCCATCTTCATCGCCACCATCATCACCTAACACGGTTGTGCTACTCCCATTCCCAAGTATTTACTCACACCACCAAACTCTTTTAACACATTTTCGAAAACAAGTGTGTGAGAGGTGTGGCAATGTAGAAACATTGCGAGGAGTCCTAAGCATTTCTATTAGCAAGGAGATTGTACCATCATAGAAATGATGGAACTGTCCTGGGTTATCAAGGAGAGGGGTAAACAAGGGTAATCAAGGATTCTGGTATTTATGCCTATATAGCGGCATTATACCAGCAAGCAAGTAGGTCATAACTACCCAAGTAGTAAAATAACAAGCAATGCATATTACTAGAACAGGCTCTATAGGTGCGATGCGAAAGCAATAGGTTCAATCATGATCAAGGAGATGTAGAGCTTGCCTGACAAACGCTTTCCTAATCTTCGAGTTCTAGGTCTTCGAGCTCTTGTCGATGTCGATGTCTTCAAGTCTTTCCTCGGAGCTTGTGTCTTCTAGATTCTTCTTGAAGCTTGAGTTCTTCTAGATCTTCCTTGAAGCTTGTGTTCTTCTAGATCTTCCTCGTTTCTCGCGTAAACTAACGTATAAAGATAAAGCGTATAAACAAACTACCGCAAAAGGAGATAAAGATCAAAAAGAACCAGATAAGATCCAATTAAACTCCAATTAAGAATCAAGAGAATCTTTAGTGAAGATCATGAGGCATGAAACATGCATGATGCATCATGTCTAATGCAGGGCATGTTATGTGTCATAGGTGATATACCTGGCCTTGTAAAGGCCATATTCACCTAGACACGTTATTAATCTCTTATGTTCTCTAACAGATGAACTTGAGCGTGTGGGGTTATGCAGATGCTTTCCATTTATTGATCACTTTAGGGTGAAGAGGATGAGATGCATATTATTGATTGATGGTGATTGTGTGCATATCTAATATGCAAGCTTCTATATTATTTCTATAAAGAACATGCATGAATGTATGAAATGGTGTGGGCGGCGTGTGTACGTGTCTCTTGTACATTTGCATGCTTCGAGACTTTACGTAGGTCGAAACCCACATATTGGCTCATGCAACACTTGTACAAGGTGCAAGGTGTGCCACATTAATTACTTAGGTTAGTTATGTTATTATCTTATGGTAATTAGCTATATATCACTTGCTAATTAATTATTAGGATTAAGCTACTAGTTATTTGTCATGAGCTAAGCACATGACGGTGGTAGGTGCTCGTGATCATGTATGACATGAATGCCTGATTGCAAAGAAATCAACAAAGTCAAGGATTAAGAACATATTGGCAATTAGAATAACGATAAAATAATTATTCAAATAATACCCAAATAAAAGAATAGCGATAGGGTTTGATAAGGGGTTGGTGATAGCATCGGAATGGATGTTGGGGCAGGGTTAGGTTTTAGCTTGATTGGACGAGGATTGATCAAGGCTAGGTTTGGAGTCGAATTCGGAATATAAAAGGTTACGTTGTTTGGAAGCAATACCGCATGAACGATTTATCGTTAGCGGATCAATGAATGAATATGCGATGTAAGAATGGAGCGGGATGCATGTCGTCATGAGGAAAGTACTAGACGATTAGCTCCACAGAATTGGTTAGGTTTGGGTGAGCAACAATCGTGACATGCGAGTTTGACATCGCACGATTGCCGATAAGGGGGATATAATAGGAGAGAGGGGATTTTAGGACATTGATGATGTTTAGGAATGAGGTGGGTTCAGATAGTAGTACCATGACGTACTATGTGTTTCTACGAATCCGTGAGCGCAAGAATCGCTCAAAACGGAGTTATGGTTGAAAAGACATGGTCATTTAAAGATTGGAGGAATTATTTGTAATTACAAAGGACTCTTTTGTAATTACAGAAAGGTTTTACGGATTTATTTGTAAGGTCAGAAAGTTCTAGGGACCAATATGTAATTATGGAAAAGTTTGGGGGTCTAGGTGTAAAAAGATGAGGGCTAGAACATAATTACAGAAAAGTTTAGGGACTTTTCTGTAAAAAAAATAGGGCTTAAACATAATTACAGAATAGCTTGAGGGCTTATCTGTAAAATGTCCAGGGCTGGGAATTTCTCAGGATTTTCGTTTTATTTTTCTATTGGAAATCCCGTGGACCGGGTGCACGGTGTCGTGGACCGGGTCCACGGCTCGGTGCACGGTGGACCCGAGGGTGGTGCGCGGCGGCAGTCGGCCGGAGAGCTCGCCGCCGGCGTGTCGGAAGGGCTAGGGGTGGTGGGACCTCGTCGCGGAGAGCTGGCGCCCGACGGAGGAGCTGTGGGTGGGTCACATCGACGACGGGGTGCATCGGAGCGGAGGTGCGGGCTCGTCGGAGGCGGGCGGCGCTCCGGTGTGCGACGGAAAATCGTGCGGGCGTGGGGAGAAGGGAAAAGGCAGGGCGCGGAAGAGAGAGGAGAGTGCGGGGATCTTCACCTCGTGCTTGGCTACGCGGGGAAGTGAAGGGAGGGTGGCGGCGTTGAGGTGAGGTCGGCGACGACTCGGGCTCGCCGTCGATCTCCCTCTGCAGACGGCGGCGGCGCGAACGGAGAGGGCCTTGAGGTGCCACGCGTCGTGGGGAAGCTCGGTGAGGGGGAAAGGAGAGGGGGAAAGCACCTCGGTGCGATCGGGGAAGCTCGCCAGAGATGGGAGAGAGGGAGAGAGAGAGAGAGAGAGAGGGAAGGAAAACGGGAAGAGGAGCGGGGCGCGGCGCCCTTTATCGACCGCAAAGGCGGTTCGCAACAGTAAGGCGGTGGCGCATTTCGCGGCGACCGGTCGGCGGCTCCGGCGGAGGTGGGTCGGAGGTAGGGGCCGGCGGTGTGGTGGCGCGCCGCGTGGGGAAGACGGAGCTGACAGCTGGGCCCCGCTCGTCAGCGGCAGAGGAGGGGGGTAACGGGCCGCGCGGGCGAGCTGGGCTGCGGGACTGGGCCGGGAGGAGGGGAAACGGCCCACTCGGAATTTCTCAGAAAAAGAGAAGAGGAAAGGAGGATGGGCTGGGCCGAGAGGGAAAAGAAAGGAAGATTCGGCCCGAAAGGAAAAGAAAAAGGAAAAAAGGCTAATCTTTTTCTGGAATTTGAATTTGAATGAATTTCAAATTCAAACAAAAACAAAAGTGGATTAAACACTCAAAACAAATCGAATAAAACACAGAAATGCATATGGTGAAGTTTTGATGCAGATTTAAATTCAAAATTTTATAAAATCAATTTGGGATTTGATCCTACTTTGATTTTATTTGTTGTAAATTCAAAAGCTTCAAATTTTTAATATATTTTTATATGAAAGCAAACACTTGAGCACAACTTTTAAGTATTTAGAAAATTTTCAAATTCAAATCTAGGTTTGAATTACTTTAGTGAATTTTATTTTCGAAAATCATTGGAAGGTAAGAGTTTGGACAAAAGTTTAAATTTGGAGTGATTTTTATTCCTTTTTAAATTTTGTTTTCTTTTTCTTCTTGGCTCCAAAAGTGAGGGTGTTACAGATCTACCCCACTTAAAAGAAATCTCGTCCTCGAGATTTGAATGATCTTCTAGGTGATGTCGTTTTGTCATGGAGGAAAATCCCTGTGTCATGCGTCTTCTTGCTTGATTGTGGTGACTTCCAAAAATCTTGCCAGGACTTCGTAGTGCCGAGGGCGTGATGGTGAATTCTCTCTATTGTTGTGACCCTTGATGTTGGGGATCGAAGTAGCAAAGGTCCTTTCTTCGAGGTTGCATGTGGGGTCCTACCCCACTTAAAAGATTTGGACTCGGGGTGTCGAAGGTTATGTTTGATTGCATCTCTAATAAACTTATCCAAGGGATTTAGGCTTTTCTTATTATCCATAGGTGGTCTTATCCAAATGCCTTTATTTCCAATTTATCCTCGTAAATGGCTTTGTTAAGATTCTTACTTAACTTTGGAGGTAAAAGCATCTCCATTGAACGTCGCTTGGAGTTTGGTCTTGATCAAAACAAACAAACCATATTTTGTACAAAACAACTCCTGATACAAGTCCTTATTGATTTTCATCATACGGAGTACAACAGCTTGCTTATCTTATAGTACTCGTCCATAAAGTTCACCAATTCTCAGGATCCTAACTCAGAGTACTAAAGATTTGCGCTTCAACGAGATTGCCACTGTTGGTCTCCATGTGTAATAGCTTCAGGGCAATCTGCTGCCATGTGTCCACGAATTCGGCAGAGGTAACACTTTCGATTTGTCCTTTTTACCTTCTTTTCCTGAGGTTGCCTTATAGAACCAGAAGGTTTCACACGTCGCTTGCTCTTCTTCTTCTTTTTATTCTTCTTCTTTTTCTTTTGATCCTGATCTTGTTTCTGTGGAGGTTCCCATCCATGTACTTCACGTTTCTCTTTCGGTTCCCATGACTGGGTCTCATGACCTTTGTCATTTTCTTGGTCTATCAATGCTCCTTCGAGCAGAATAGCTTTATTCATGAGGGTGTTGAAATCCTCATAGATGTGTGCGACTAAAAATACCCTCAGGTTATGGTTTAGTCCTTTTCTGAAACGGTCTTGCTTCTTCTTATCGGTGTTGACTTCATCGGGTGCATACCGGGCCAACTTCATAAACTTTCGAATGTATTCATTCACTGTCATTGATCCTTGCTTGAGAGCACGGAATTCATCGGCCTTTATGTCCATGATTCCTGTGGGGATGTGGTATTCACGGAAGGCTTTCTGAAATTCATCCCACGTAATACCGTCTTGCTCTGTGACTGTTTCCTTGAAATTATCCCACCATTCCGCAGCAACTCCAACTAGTTGGTGGGTGGACAACACTACCCTTTCTCGGTCATTGGCTGCGACTAAATCTAGCTTCTTGGTAATACTTTTAAGCCAATCGTCAGCAGCTAAGGGATCTTCCTCAGTGCTGTCATAGACAGGAGGTCTGAGCTTCAGAAATTCTGTTATCTTAGAATTGATTCCATTACTGCTGTATTGTTCTCGAGCAATCACCTCCAAGAGTTGGGTCTGTTTGACCATTACTTCTGCGAGGTTGACCTGTGGTGCTTCAGGAGTCTCATTACTACTCTGACTGCCGTTATTGTCCATGTCCTGATTCATTTCTTCATCACTGTGATGAGCTGCCTCTGATTCCTGATTATGGGCTGCGGTGAGTCTTCTTTTGTTCTGCTGGCGACGTTGTGGAGTTGTTGGTCTCTTTCTTTTGTTAGTTCTATCTCTTGTGGCTCGTCCAACGATGTCATGATCTTCAGGTGCTTTTGTCCTCTTTGGCGGCATCCTGGTTTCACCGGCAGGGGTTTAGGCAAGGGTTAGGGAAGGTTTTGGACTTAGGCTGTTGTTAGGCTGCGATCCTGACTATTAGACTTGTTCTTATTGTTGTTATGGTGTTTATGTTTTTATTGAGAGCACACAATCATAGAAAACAAGGAGTCAAAGATCAACAAAAACATCGAATCACACAAACAATGCGATTTATTTGTTAGGGGCTCATGTGTAGGCGTGCTACAGACGAGGCTTAAGGCTTAGAGGTGGATATACTATCGATTCTTGATTGTTCTCAGTACTCGACCAATAGTCCGTTTTGACCAAAAGAAACGAGCGGGTCATATGACTTGGTCGGATAAAAGGAAAACTGTTCTCCGCATCTTTGCGTTAAAAAGGGGCTTCGTTGATTTGATGTTTAGCATTACCCAAGCTCTTGTACTTATGATTATTGCATCTCAAAGGTTGATTTTCTGAACTCGCATTCCATTCTTACTCAAAGCATCGTTGCTTTTTATTGTCCACATACAGAACCATATCTCGAGTACGATATAGATCCTCGAGATGACACTTCTTAACATTATTGCTGCTACTCCTTGTGTCCGGGGAATTCGGGGCAATCCGCTATGAGATGTCCACGCTTATGGCAAGCAAAACATGTCCGATTTGTTTGTGCTACCTTTTGGTTAACCATGGGTGGCAGAGTTGCACCACTTGAGCTTTGATGTGCGTTGTTCAGTTGGTGAAAGGCATGACCTTTTACTTTGTTTCTTGGCTTCTTTAGCCTTCCAAATGTGGCTTGTCCACATGCTTGACTATTGTTCTTCCTTTTCTGGTTGCATTTGACTCTATTGCTCATGAGCTGGAGGGCTTTTGTAAGGTCGGTGGCTTCTTTTCTGACCTTTTTCAGAGACTTTTCCAGAGTATTCATCCTTTCAAGGATACTCGTGGCACCGAAAGGTGACTTCGGGTGCGTACCATCCATACCATCCATATTATTTCGAGCCTCTTGCTCTTGGTGCTTTTCTGGTACTCCAGATTGGACTTTTATAGGTGGTACTGGGGCATGAGGTACTTCATTCTTCATATTAGTCTCTGTGGATTTGGCTTCATCGACAGGTTCGTAGTAGGGGCAGTTGGCAATCTTATGTCCGGGATTGCGGCAACGAAAACATGTTCTCTCTGATCTAGTACCCTTAGCAGCATTGCTATTGCTCCTTGGTTTAGGAACCATATCGGGCATGCGGTAAACCTGATACGCTTGGTTGTCCACTTTTACGGTCACGTGGTTCTGATTGTCTATCGAGTTGAAAACTTCTGCACACGGACACTTCTTGGGTGAAGCTCTTCTTCTCGAGATCAAGGAAGCAAGGGGTCTTTAAATAGTGAAAGGGGGAGGTTCTATGGAGAATTTTGCAATTAGTTTTGAAAATAGTCTTTTCGAGCGCGTCTAATCCTAGGTTTTCGTCCTACAGTCAAGCATTGCTCTGATACCACTCTGTCATACCCCAATTTCTGGAGCATGTTGTGCATCACGTATCAGTCCCTGGATCAGTAGCTGAT
This sequence comes from Eragrostis curvula, assembly GCA_007726485.1. Lineage (NCBI taxonomy): Eukaryota > Viridiplantae > Streptophyta > Magnoliopsida > Poales > Poaceae > Eragrostis > Eragrostis curvula. The sequence continues at coordinate 43,271,170 of CM017442.1, read as the reverse complement.
ACGCACAAGAACACAGATATGGTAATCAAAAGCATACTTCGTATAGGTAAATAGATATAATACCTGAGATAACACCTTTAGTGGCGGTTCGACAAGGATACAGAATTATCCAAGTCCGTCCGACCGACTAATGGTGAAGCAGACAATCAGCGGAAACTCGGCCCAAGTCCACAAGCAGACTTGAGGTGCAGGCACGAAAACCAAACCGTCGTCGTTTTCCTACGAAGGCTCCTCTGACTAAAACCACAAATGCAAGCCAGTGAGTACATAAGGTACTCAGCAAGCCCTACGCTACACAAGGGTATAATATAGATGCATAATTGGTCTTAGCAAGGAGAGGGCTGTAAGGTTCCTTTGCAGAAATCCGTTTTTATGCAGGGTTCACTAAAGCAGCCAAGGATTTAGAGATAAAAACAGGAGATTTTATTGTCAATATTTTAGTTGGGTGGCCCTGGGGGAGTATATACCTTCCCGCCAGTTCCCAAATTTTAATTGGGCCTTCTGATCACAAGGATCGTACCGACCCGGCGTCCATGCCACACTTCCAAAACACGGGTTGACTACAACCCACTCACACGCCAAGAATAGAAAGAGGTGGCTAATCTCAAAAGCGCATAACCATAATGTGCCATATGCCGTGGCAACGTCCATCCGGATGAATTGTTATCCTCTGCAGAGGTTGTACAGCTTTCCCCACGGGCTATGCACTCTTGTACGGAGAGTGACATAACGCTTAGTCCATCTTCTCTGAGTACTTTGCAAAACCACCACGGAATCACACTCAGGGGCCTGTGACAACGAAGTGTCACACTATGGCACAACACACCTGTGACAGGTGCGTTCGTGCTCCCGCAATGAGTTGCAGGATCCGAGTACCAACAAGGACAGGCGGCTTTCCCAAAGACCGACAATGGGTTCCGCGACCGGACCACGGGTACGTTTCCCGGGTCTTCTCCTGAGCTTCCGTTGCTTCTTCCAGCCTCCGGTGGTGTTACAAGTGTTCTCAAGAAGGTAGGATAAGTCCCGCCCATAACGGGTTCCGTGGTTGTACGGGAATCATTAGGTTTACGGTCAAGAGAACCGGTCCTTATGTGGCCGGGCAAGCACCATATCCCACACTGGTGGGCTATCACACTATCCACATCACCTCATCAGTGGTCTTGCCCGCAGTCCAACCCATTCCCATCTCCAGCTCCATCATCATCACCTAACACGGTTGTGCTACTCCCATTCCCAAGTATTTACTCACACCACCAAACTCTTTTAACACATTTTCGAAAACAAGTGTGTGAGAGGTGTGGCAATGTAGAAACATTGCGAGGAGTCCTAAGCATTTCTATTAGCAAGGAGATTGTACCATCATAGAAATGATGGAACTGTCCTGGGGTTATCAAGGAGAGGGGTAAACAAGGGTAATCAAGGATTCTGGTATTTATGCCTATATAGCGGCATTATACCAGCAAGCAAGTAGGTCATAACTACCCAAGTAGTAAAATAACAAGCAATGCATATTACTAGAACAGGCTCTATAGGTGCGATGCGAAAGCAATAGGTTCAATCATGATCAAGGAGATGTAGAGCTTGCCTGACAAACGCTTTCCTAATCTTCGAGTTCTAGGTCTTCGAGCTCTTGTCGATGTCGATGTCTTCAAGTCTTTCCTCGGAGCTTGTGTCTTCTAGATTCTTCTTGAAGCTTGAGTTCTTCTAGATCTTCCTTGAAGCTTGTGTTCTTCTAGATCTTCCTCGTTTCTCGCGTAAACTAACGTATAAAGATAAAGCGTATAAACAAACTACCGCAAAAGGAGATAAAGATCAAAAAGAACCAGATAAGATCCAATTAAACTCCAATTAAGAATCAAGAGAATCTTTAGTGAAGATCATGAGGCATGAAACATGCATGATGCATCATGTCTAATGCAGGGCATGTTATGTGTCATAGGTGATATACCTGGCCTTGTAAAGGCCATATTCACCTAGACACGTTATTAATCTCTTATGTTCTCTAACAGATGAACTTGAGCGTGTGGGGTTATGCAGATGCTTTCCATTTATTGATCACTTTAGGGTGAAGAGGATGAGATGCATATTATTGATTGATGGTGATTGTGTGCATATCTAATATGCAAGCTTCTATATTATTTCTATAAAGAACATGCATGAATGTATGAAATGGTGTGGGCGGCGTGTGTACGTGTCTCTTGTACATTTGCATGCTTCGAGACTTTACGTAGGTCGAAACCCACATATTGGCTCATGCAACACTTGTACAAGGTGCAAGGTGTGCCACATTAATTACTTAGGTTAGTTATGTTATTATCTTATGGTAATTAGCTATATATCACTTGCTAATTAATTATTAGGATTAAGCTACTAGTTATTTGTCATGAGCTAAGCACATGACGGTGGTAGGTGCTCGTGATCATGTATGACATGAATGCCTGATTGCAAAGAAATCAACAAAGTCAAGGATTAAGAACATATTGGCAATTAGAATAACGATAAAATAATTATTCAAATAATACCCAAATAAAAGAATAGCGATAGGGTTTGATAAGGGGTTGGTGATAGCATCGGAATGGATGTTGGGGCAGGGTTAGGTTTTAGCTTGATTGGACGAGGATTGATCAAGGCTAGGTTTGGAGTCGAATTCGGAATATAAAGGTGGGTTCAGATAGTAGTACCATGACGTACTACGTGTTTCTACGAATCCGTGAGCGCAAGAATCGCTCAAAACGGAGTTATGGTTGAAAAGACATGGTCATTTAAAGATTGGAGGAATTATTTGTAATTACAAAGGACTCTTTTGTAATTACAGAAAGGTTTTACGGATTTATTTGTAAGGTCAGAAAGTTCTAGGGACCAATATGTAATTATGGAAAAGTTTGGGGGTCTAGGTGTAAAAAGATGAGGGCTAGAACATAATTACAGAAAAGTTTAGGGACTTTTCTGTAAAAAAATAGGGCTTAAACATAATTACAGAATAGCTTGAGGGCTTATCTGTAAAATGTCCAGGGCTGGGAATTTCTCAGGATTTTCGTTTTATTTTTCTATTGGAAATCCCGTGGACCGGGTGCACGGTGTCGTGGACCGGGTCCACGGCTCGGTGCACGGTGGACCCGAGGGTGGTGCGCGGCGGCAGTCGGCCGGAGAGCTCGCCGCCGGCGTGTCGGAAGGGCTAGGGGTGGTGGGACCTCGTCGCGGAGAGCTGGCGCCCGACGGAGGAGCTGTGGGTGGGTCACATCGACGACGGGGTGCATCGGAGCGGAGGTGCGGGCTCGTCGGAGGCGGGCGGCGCTCCGGTGTGCGACGGAAAATCGTGCGGGCGTGGGGAGAAGGGAAAAGGCAGGGCGCGGAAGAGAGAGGAGAGTGCGGGGATCTTCACCTCGTGCTTGGCTACGCGGGGAAGTGAAGGGAGGGTGGCGGCGTTGAGGTGAGGTCGGCGACGACTCGGGCTCGCCGTCGATCTCCCTCTGCAGACGGCGGCGGCGCGAACGGAGAGGGCCTTGAGGTGCCACGCGTCGTGGGGAAGCTCGGTGAGGGGGAAAGGAGAGGGGGAAAGCACCTCGGTGCGATCGGGGAAGCTCGCCGGAGATGGGAGAGAGGGAGAGAGAGAGAGAGAGAGGGGGAAGGAAAACGGGAAGAGGAGCGGGGCGCGGCGCCCTTTATCGACCGCAAAGGCGGTTCGCAACAGTAAGGCGGTGGCGCATTTCGCGGCGACCGGTCGGCGGCTCCGGCGGAGGTGGGTCGGAGGTAGGGGCCGGCGGTGTGGTGGCGCGCCGCGTGGGGAAGACGGAGCTGACAGCTGGGCCCCGCTCGTCAGCGGCAGAGGAGGGGGGTAACGGGCCGCGCGGGCGAGCTGGGCTGCGGGACTGGGCCGGGAGGAGGGGAAACGGCCCACTCGGAATTTCTCAGAAAAAGAGAAGAGGAAAGGAGGATGGGCTGGGCCGAGAGGGAAAAGAAAGAAAGATTCGGCCCGAAAGGAAAAGAAAAAGGAAAAAAAAAGGCTAATCTTTTTCTGGAATTTGAATTTGAATGAATTTCAAATTCAAACAAAAACAAAAGTGGATTAAACACTCAAAACAAATCGAATAAAACACAGAAATGCATATGGTGAAGTTTTGATGCAGATTTAAATTCAAAATTTTATAAAATCAATTTGGGATTTGATCCTACTTTGATTTTATTTGTTGTAAATTCAAAAGCTTCAAATTTTTAATATATTTTTATATGAAAGCAAACACTTGAGCACAACTTTTAAGTATTTAGAAAATTTTCAAATTCAAATCTAGGTTTGAATTACTTTAGTGAATTTTATTTTCGAAAATCATTGGAAGGTAAGAGTTTGGACAAAAGTTTAAATTTGGAGTGATTTTTATTCCTTTTTAAATTTTGTTTTCTTTTTCTTCTTGGCTCCAAAAGTGAGGGTGTTACAGGATCGGACGCGTGAGCTCTTAACTGGATCCAAGCAAAATTTTGGGTCCGAAGAAAGCTGGTTGAAGACGCGGCTAGGTAAACGCCCTATAAACGCGTCTGCTGCGGATGCGGCGCCGCTGCTGGGAGTCGTGTTTCGCAAAAACGCGTCTGCAATGTTACTGCACTGCTGCAAGACAAAATGCGTTGCAGACTCTGCTTCTCAAAACGCGTCTTCAATGGCTTAATGACGACGCGTTTTAAACCCGCATCTGCAAGGAGCGTGTCTTCTTTGACAGTTTCTTACATAGTGCTGTTAACGTTGCGGAAGCGGAACGGGGCCGGGTGGACGGCGTGTGCCTTCTGCCGGAGCGTGCCGTTGGTGAGCTCGAGCAGGCCGGATGGTGTGATCACGGCCGCACCGTCGAGGGTCAGGTTGGCGCCGGCGAAGCCGGAGTAGACGAAATGGTCGCCGTCGCCGGCGGTAGCAGCTGCTTCAACCTTGGCGCCGGCGATGAAGCACGAGCGCACAACCAGGTGACGAGTGGAAGTTTCTTGCGACTGCGAGGCAAGGAAGACGACATAGCTTGAAGCTTCGTGTGTTGCCCTTGGATGGATGGGCGCAGCGAGGAACAGAGTGCGAGATAAACTGCGAGTGAGTACAGGGATGGAGTCAATGCAAATGCAATCACAGACAAGTCACGAACGCGCGCGAATGTTGCTCTGCTGGGTAGCGAGGCCGTGGCGTACGTGCGGGTGTGAAACGCCGGCCTGCCTGCCTGAAAGGCGACGGAAGTGGTGAAGAAATTTCACAGGCACGCACAGATCCGGCTGCCTGGGTCCTGGTTAGGTGAGTGATGAATTGACTGCTCTGCTAAGGTTCAAGGGAAATCATCGTGTGATGGTGATCTGTCAACAGAGACACCCTACTTGACGTTGACGTCGTTGTTGATCAAAAGAGTTCAATAGAACAAGCATGCTTGTGCCTGATAGAAGTCACAGCCTCACAGAGCGTGTTGTGGTTAATTAGACACAAATCAAATGCTGAGCATATTTCTTAAGCGTACACATTGAGCGACGACCATAGACGTGTATGGTCATCGCTCAAAAAACTTGTACACCAGTACCAAAATGATTTAATAACCAATATTATTCCTCCGTACTTGTTTAACCAAAACTACAAATGTTATGAAAATTTACTAATAAAATATTTCGGTAATATCAGAAACTCAAAATAATTGGATCAACTAAATTTCCCAATATCCTATTTCTAAAACTTTTGACGGTATGGCTACTAATAGCTGAATTTCCTATCGTCGTCATTGATTATTGATGTAATTAAACTTTTATTGTCACTCAATTTTTTATATAGACTTATTTTATATATTTTTATCCTGTTTTTTCATTTTCTAATTCAGTTTTCCCTAGAAAAATGTTGATTTCAAAATTAAGATTAACAATGGAAAATAGAAATAACGAAATTGGAATGTTCTGATTAATTATATTGAATCTTTAATTCTCTTTAAATAATTCTGATTTCAGAAGAAAAAACCGAACCTTATTAATTGTATTAATAGAATCTAGCCCTACTTATGAGTAACCATGTATGGTAACACAGGCCAAGCCCAACTGATGGTGCACCGCCAATGAAACAAAATAAGCGTTTAATGGGCCAGTAGTCAATTATCGGGCTGTGAGTCCCATATAACCAGATTTCCCATACACAACGTGGCCACGTGGAGTCTCAAGCTCGGGGTAGTATATGCCGAGATTCGTGCAGTTATGATCCATCATACAAATGATCGACTGGTTGGACCGCTTGAGCGCCCAAGGCTGACTGAGAGCATACATTATTAAGTTGAAGTCCAAACTTCAAACTATAATTTTTTCTCTCATACCCCGAGTCTGTTTTCAAATATTTACAAGTAACAACTAACTCATCATCATCATCTCCGATCAATCGAAATTGTCTTAGCTGAATTTGTCAACAAACTGGTGAGAAACAATACAAGTCAATTGAAAACAATGCAGTTAAACCAACCGGAAGCGTTAAGCATTATTGAACATTCATCTTCCTAGAATTAACATGATTTGCTTGGATGGAAGATAAAGATTTTGTTACAATATTAATAGGGATTTATGGAGGCAGCCGTTGCCGCGCCACTGATTGTGTTCATCCCATCTAATTTGTTTTGTAAAATTATACATCTAATATTACATTATAATACCTCTTCTATTGTATAGAAATCTGAATTTGTAATACCCAGTTTTAGGTACAAACCAAAGTGGTATGCAGGTGTAAAGATTGCCGTTTAAACAGAAAAGAGATGCAAAACATAACTTCTGGTAGCAGAAAGGAAGGAAAAAATTGAAGTCTTAGAATGTCCTTTGCTGCGCTTCTTGCCTGTGTTAGGCTCACTGGATAATAACATTTGTATCACTTGTATTGTTGATAATTTGACTGGAAATGAACTTTTAAAAATTGATTTTTCATCAACATTTTGAATGTATGGTGTCAATATTTTTTCGTTGCTGGATCAACATTTTTTTTTCAAATGTTGACTTCATGTTCTAAAATGTGTAAATATGTTTATAGAAATGTTGACTCTTATGTTTCAAAATGATGACCGCTAAGTTGGGCTGCACTATTCCGATTGGATGGATTATTGGGCCAATCTATAAATTGATAATTGTTGAACGCTCTTTGCATAGGAGGTACACGTCGTCATTGCAGTAGCGACGAGGCCACCTTCGCCCAAAGGCCAAAACTGGTCCATGGCCGGTGTGACATTGTAGTTTTTGGATAGATCCTCTGCAGGGAAGTTGGGGATCATCCACTCAGCTGCAGAGTGTAGTCCATGCGTGCTCGGTCCTTGCTGCCGCATTGGCCTCGCAGTGCAACAGGACATGCATGGCTGTGTTTTCAAATGTATCAAAGATGTCTCAATATGGTAGCAAAATGATGATGCCACCACCAGTGGCGAGTCCAGGCCCAAACCTAGGGGTGGGCCGGAAGCTTGTTCAACTCATATGGGTGGGCCAAAAATGGAAAACAATTGAAAAAATGGTGCTACAATGCTCCAAAAGCACGTTGGGCCGAATCAGAGGGTGCCCCCCCCCCCCCCCCCCCCCCCCCGCGCCAGCTGGACTCGCCCCTGACCACCACTTGAGGCCCAAAGAACAAAAGGATACATCACTGATATATGAAACATGTTGAACATGGTATATGCAGTAGGTTGTACCTTATTACAAAACACAAGACACACAAACGGATCATGCATGTAGGAACATACAGAATACTGGTTTAAACCTGACGACCGGCAGCAGAACCAGTGGTATTGGCCACATCAAGCCTATCGACAATCCCAGCATGTGCGAGTAACGCCCAGAGGAGTGTGACCAACTCGCCTCTGCGGGCGATGGCCTCCGCGTGCCCGTCCAAGTTCTCTGACGGAGCAACGAACAGGAGCATCTCCGACCAGAAACGAGCCAGCACCTCCCACGTCGCCCCCATCACCACCAAGTGCTTCCCCAGCTTGGCGCCATCCTTGAGCACCTCATGGTTGGAGTCTGCACTCAGCAGCTGGACCAGCTGTTGGTACCTGGCCTCCGGCGTCGTCTCCATGGCACGGTTAGAAAGGGCACGGCCAGCGTCCTTCTTGACAGCAGCATAAAGACTGTTGCACCATTTTTCATCATCGGGAAGTAGTTCCGGACGGCAGGCCACCAGGTAAGCACAATACCGTGACAGGTGAGTGGCAACAACCTTAGGGTCCGACGATAACGACGGTTGTGGATTCCACACCTCAAATATGGTTCTGGCTATGTGCCATGCAAGTATGATGTCAGCTGTACCTTTGCCATGGCACGCCGAGAACGCGTTACCACACATAGTTCCAGTAGTGGAGCCAGCAGAAAATGGAAATGAGGGAGGCCGAATGTGCTGCACAATACATGGAACATATGGTGTGCAATTAATAATAGAGTTGGGAATATATAGAAAATATAATAAATCAGGTAAATTGCACAAAACGAACATGGAAGAGTTATATAAAAGTGTATACCATGCGAGCACTGTCGCAGACATCAAGCGGGGCAGCTCCTTTAAGGGCTTCAAAGATGGCAGCTTTCACTGCCCTTGGTACTTTGACCTTTTTTTTTAGAACCTTTACAGTGCACCTAAATCAATATGGGCCATCTATTTTCTTCAATCCAACCGCTCAGATGCGCCTTCATACCACTTTAAGTCCTCAAACCGGTATGGTGGCATTTTAAAGCAGTATAACAAATACAAGGGTACTATGGGAAAAAAGTAGTGGCAGTTGCATCTAATTTCCGATCGATCATTGGCGATCATCGATCTGTTCTCGCTCGTCGTCTTCAATGCGTCGACTCCAGGCACGAGGCCACGACTCGGTCGACGGTGTGGCTGCTCTCTCAACGGCAGGGTCGTGAATCGGAAGGCAGCGCTGCGGACTCGGTCGGCGGCGCGGCTGCTCTCTCGACGGCAGGGTCGTGAATCGGAAGGTAGCGCTGCGGACTCGGTCGGCGGCGCGGCAACTCCCTGTAGATTCAGTAATCGACGACGTGGTGTGCACATCTGAGAAGGGATTTGAACTCGTATTCGTTTATAACTACAGAATTCAAATTAATTAGAACGTCAATATGTAGAATCAGGACCCGATGCAAAAGCTTTGCAGCCGGTGACATGCAGTCAGTAGATTTGGCTCATTCGAGTCTTCCAATCTCGATCATGTTCTGACTTCTGACTTCTGAATCGAGAGGCTCTTGAGCCACCTGAACTCTCATGAAGCGCTGTCCAAAATGCACAACATCCTCCTCGTCTCTTTGTATGCCCAAAGACCCAGACGAATTCATCAGCAATCGACGGTGTTTCTTGTGCGCAGCCGGGAAATTGGTGAAGCCTCGGTTTGCAGCTGGCTGCGTGAATTGCCGAGAGAGGCGGTATGGTTTGCGGTTCCTTGTGTCGGCCGTCGATGGCTGCCGGACAGATGTGTACCACGCCGGAACCCTCCTATCCTTCTGGCCACGACGGCGCCACGCGAAGACGTGCGAGTCTACCACCGGCGAACTGGTTAGCAGCAGTGAATCTCAACCAATTGTACGGCGGCGGATGAACGGACCGTATACATTTCAATTCAATCGCATAATCATTTTATGGGATTAATGAGCAATTAATCTGCAATGGCAAATCACGTAAATTTTTTGGCTAGTAAGTCAATTACCAAACTATCCTCTCCAATCAATGCTCGGATTTCATTCATACTAGTGTTCTTTTTAAAGTGGTATGGTGCACCGTAAAGGTTCTCTTTTTTTTTTTCCTTCTGGGAAACGGAGGATACGCCTTGGGTGGAGCACCAAAACTGAGCACTGATTCATTTTTCCAGCCCAGTGGGTCACCAGTTTGCATCTGCAATAATTGAACACGAAACCAATGCATTTCTGCGCAAGGGAAGACCGTTGCCAAGAAGCCGTGCTTATGTATTTGCAAATGAGATGTACTTTGGTCCAGTTAGAGCATACATAAGCCACAATGTCCCTGATCTCAGAAAGCATAACCACAGCAAGAACCAAAAATACTGGTACAGCGTCAAAGTAGTTGCCGCCAAATCCAAGCGGTTCCATTCCAGTACCTTCACCTTGTCGATCAGGGCACCCCACGACACAATATATCTGTTTGTACATGCTTATATGATGCAATACTTGCCGGATGAATAAAAGCATGTATGAGCAGTAACCAATGCTCAGGAGTGATACAAGGACGTTCAGGAAAGGAAGCAGCGTGATGGAAAAAGAGACCGGCAGGGATGAGTAGTAATAGTCATGGATGAAAGATAGTTCATCTGCAATCACACGAAATACCCTCTCATAATCGTCACCTTGGAGATACGTACCCAAGAAAAACTGACAGGACCTGGTGATGCCAGCCTCAAGGATACCATACTTTGCAAATCGACATCGAAGCAGCTTGAACAAGGCAAATGAAAAGCACAAATCCTTGGGTGGCGCTGCTGACCCCAGATCATGCCATCTGACTGCCAAACTTTGTCCATGGTCACTAAAGCCTTTCTCTTTGTCTCGTCACCTTTGAAGATGTAACCATTAGGCAGCTCCTCTACTTGTATGGTCTCTTCTTCCTTAACTACAAGTGCCGGAGGACGAGTGGAAAGGCCAAGCTCATCTACCTTCTGGGTTTCCCTTTGTTGAGCCATGTACCCGACGATAAGCCTGGGACTACGTCCGAGCGCAACTGATCGTCGAGCCATGTAAAATGCAAGGTACCTCTGGAACAATTTATAGGCGGTGAGAGCATAAAGTAGACCAAAGATGGCAAGGACTTCTCGATCTATGCTATTTTTATTGAAGGTTGTTGCTAACCTATATGTGGTTGTACGGAAGTCACTCAAGGCTGTGATTGAAAACGTGAGGTATGCAAGCCAGAGCGCTTTAATCAAGAGGTCCGAAGGGGGCTCAATGTTTCTACCTTCTCTTTCATCTCCAGCAACTACCGCACTTGTATTGGTGGCAATAACTAGAACAAGTCCTGTCCATACTAAGACTAGGACGATGTGAGTGACTGAGTGCCCGGTTCACACATCGCTGCTAGAATCTCACTGCCGGATCTGAAGCTGGTGTTACTGTACTGACTACCGACCGTGGCGGCGACGTCGGAAACGATGGGAGGAATAAGGTGCTGGCTCCAAGAAAGAGGAAACGGAACCAGGGGTGTCGGCGGCTGCGTGGGATGTAGGCGCCTACACCGACTAAGACGGCCACCAGGACGGCGTTCAACAGCATGAGACCGTTTGCTCGCCAAACCTGCTCATGCATCCTCTTGGCGAAGCCATACTTTAGTTCATCAGGGCAGTATCGACTGGAGTTACTATCCATGATCAAGCTGAGCTGCCAGATAGTCAGGTTTCACTGTCATTAGTACCTTGCATATCAAACATGATGCACAAGAAATTAAGACGAGGTGCGTGACACTATTCATCCGCTGGATTTTGTATGGGGACACAAATTTGAAAGATAATTATACCAAACGTTGGAAAATAAAGAGATGACAAGAGAACACAAAATTACATGGAGCGAGAGACAGTGGTAGAGCTATACCTCACGAAGATCCGCAGACGGACCTGTTGCCTGTTCTGTGGTTTCAAGAGATTGCTTTCGCTTTGCGTGCACAGGTTTAAGCTACGGAGTCCTGAGAAGTAAGAAGTGCGAGGAACACCTATATATACACAGAAATATGAAAGGTTTTTGCTGATTCACATGCATGCATTGTTGTCGCGTCCCTATCTGTTGTCGACGAGGACTTCCTACTCTCCCGCGTCCTTCATATTTTTTGACGACATACCGCATTCATCTTCCAAAATAAGTGGTAATTTTTCCCATTCACATGTATATATCGTGGTCACTGTCACCCTTTTTATTTGACGAGGACTTCCTATTCTCCCGTGTACTTCATATTTTTTGACACAGGCGGCAGTCGTCCTTCAAAATAAGTGGTGATTTTGCTCATCCGATTAATTAGGCAGATTGGTCATTGACTAGACTAGTCCCATCAACCCATGCTGCACGGCTAGCAAATTTTAAAAATCAGATTATTTAATAGTTTGAAGTTTGGACCCTAACTTGTGTGTGCTCCAATCACATAGCTGACGCTAGTCACTTGTACTGTGCTCCCTAGCTGCATGAATCTCCGTATAGTTTGGTTGGTTCCGGACGCCGGTAGCTGGCTAAGGCTGCAGCGACAACCGCAGGTGTCCAAAATCGAATGCCTGAGAGTGCTGCCTGGCTTAGGCGTGATTTCCATGGTGCTAACAAAACTAGTCCATACTACCCCCCGAAGCCCGAGAATCTACGTTGTACATAAGAAACCTTGTTAGATGGGGCTCCAAGCCCAATAATAGACTATCGGCCCATTAAACGTCTGTTTGATTCAATTGACAAAGCATCAGTTGGGTTATTACGGTTCTGTTTTCTTCTAAAAATCAGTTTTAACAAATCAGAGCAAAAATTTTAAGGAAATAAAAAATTAATCATAATTGACCATAATATTCTTGTTCAATTATTTATGTTTTCTGTTGTAAATCTAAATTTTGAAAACAACCTTTTTCTAGGCAAAATGAAATTATTAAAACAATAAAATATTACCTCCATTTTTTTATATATTACGTTGGTTAGTTCAAATTTGAACTAACCAACGTCATATAAACAAAAACGGAGGGAGTATGATAATAGTATATCAAAATAAGTCTATACTGTACAAATTTTGGGCCACAACAAATTACATCATTAGTCCTTCAAAGTTTAATATTAAAAACAGTAATAACTTTGGTAGGTAATTTTCAAACCGAGGTAACCTTTATTCACCAAATAAAGGAATAGTATTGGTTAAATCATTTAAGTTCCGGTGTATGTATTTTTGTGCAGTCCTATGTGTATGGTCATCGCTTGATCAATGCTCGAGGAATATCTTCAGCATTGACTTGTATCCCGTTCACTTTTTCTTTTGTGATTACACGATACAACTCAGACACTCACAACGCACGCACACTCACATCTATAAACGCACATACGCAAACCTTACCGCTATGAGCATTTAAAAACTGAGCCGACAAATCCTGAAGATTGATGAAGTCGCCACTAGCACCTCGTTATCGTCCCCTACCGATAAAAGCACAATGTCGTTAAATCCTAAAAAATTTGCTCCTACGGAGAGTCAAACCTAGAACCTGATGTGCTGCTAAAGCTCTTGTAACCGCTAGGCTATAGGCCTATTGCGACTTGTGTCCCGTTCACTACTTCACGTGGACGCACAACACGATATTCTATGATGCGTGCCCTGTGAGGCTATGACTTGCGTCCGGCTTGCTTGTTTTGTAAAACTCTTTGGACCAACAATGGCGTCCACCACGGAATCCTCACGCGTCAACGTCAAATAGGGTCTCTCAGTTGATAGAGCTGTCACAGGAGATTTTACTGCAGAGCAGTCGATTCATCACAACTAACAAGGACCCAGGCAGCCAAACCTGTGCGTGCCTGTGAAATTTGTTCACCTCTTTCGTTGCCTTCAGGCAGGCTTTCACACACGCTCACGGTCTCGCTACCCAGCAACATTCGCGTCCGTGACTTCTCGGTGATTGCATTGACTCGAACCACGTAGCCACTAGCAGTTTATCCCTCTCTCTGTTTGTGCAGTCATACGCAGCGCCTAAAAGTTCTCCTCGCCGCGTGCAAAAGCAACAACACACGAAGCTTTAAGCTATGTTGTCCTTGCCTCAAAGTCTCAGGAAACTTCGATTCATCGTCTTCTTGTGCTCCCTCGTCGTCGGCGTCAAGGTTGAGGCGGCTGCTACCGCCGGCGACGGAGACCATTTCGTCTACTCCGGCTTCGCCGGCGCCAACCTGACCCTCGCCGGCGCGGCCGTGATCACGCCATCCGGCCTGCTCGAGCTCACCAACGGCACGCTCCGGCAGAAGGCGCACGCCGTCCACCCGGCCCCGTTCCGCTTCCGCGACGGCACGTCACCGGCGGCAAGGTCCTTCTCGGCGTCGTTCGTGTTCGGCATCCACTGCCCAGACACAGACGCCTGCGGCCACGGCATCGTCCTCTTCGTCGCACCCGGCAGCTACGACCTCGCCGCCGCGCTCCCGAGCCAGTACATGGGCCTCGTCAACGGCACGACCAACGGCGACGCCGCCGACCACCTCTTCGGCGTCGAGCTCGACACCAACCAGAACGTCGAGTTCCGCGACATCAACAGCAACCACGTCGGCGTCGACGTCAACGGCCTCTTTTCCGTGGCGGCGGCCAGCGCCGGCTACTACTACGACGGCGGCGGCTTCAGCAATCTGACGCTCGCGAGCGGCGAGGCGATGCAGGTGTGGGTGGACTACGACGGCATGGGGAAACGGATCAACGTGACCGTGGCTCCACTGAAGATGGCCAAGCCTGACAAGCCGCTGCTCTCCACCGGCTACGACCTCTCCACGGTTCTCACCGACGTGGCGTACGTTGGCTTTTCATCGGCGACGGGCTCGTTCAACTCGAGGCACTACATCCTCGGCTGGAGCTTTGCCATGGATGGACCAGCTCCAGCCATCGACGTTGCCAAGCTACCGAAGCTGCCTCGCTTTGGCCCCAAGCACCGTGCCAGACTGGCAGAAATCATACCTCCAATAGCTACAACAACATTCATCTTGTCCGTGGCGGCCATTGCCCTTTTGCTGGCGCGCAGGCGGCTGCGGTACACCGAGGTGAGGGAAGATTGGGAAGTTGAGTTCGGACCGCACAGGTTCTCGTACAAGGACTTGTTCCATGCCGCTCAAGGGTTCAAGGACAAGAACCTACTGGGTGTTGGAGGGTTTGGAAGGGTGTACAAGGGGGTGCTTCAGGATTCCAAAATGGAGATCGCCGTCAAGAGGGTGTCGCATGACTCAAAGCAGGGCGTGAAAGAATTCATAGCAGAGGTTGTTAGTATTGGCCGCCTACAACATCGAAACCTGGTGCAGTTACTTGGCTACTGCAGAAGAAAAGGTGAACTGCTTTTGGTGTACGAGTACATGTCTAATGGAAGCCTTGATAAGCACTTGTATGCTGGCGACAACGATATGCCAACCCTAGATTGGGACCAGAGGTTTAAGATCATTAAGGGGATTGCATCAGGGTTACTTTACCTCCATGAGGAGTGGGAGAAGGTGATTATTCATCGAGACATCAAAGCCAGTAATGTGCTACTTGACAGCGAGATGAATGGCCGACTAGGTGACTTCGGTCTGGCAAGGTTGTATGATCATGGTGCCGACCAGCACACCACACACGTGGTTGGCACCATAGGGTACCTAGCTCCTGAGCTTGGTCGCACTAGTAAAGCAACCCCTCTGACCGATGTATTTGCATTTGGCATATTCGTTCTTGAAGTCACTTGTGGGCAGAGGCCTATAAAGCAAATTTCCCTTGGTGACCAACTCATTTTGGTTGACTGGGTTGTTGACCATTGGCAGAAAGGATCACTCATTGAAACAGTGGATGCTAGGCTCCATGGAAGCTACAGTATTAGTGAGGCATCTCTAGTCCTCAAGCTAGGATTGTTGTGCTCGCATCCCCTTGCAAATGCGAGACCTAGCATGCGGCTAGTCATGAAGTACCTAAATGGAGACATGCCATTGCCAGAGCTAGTGCCAACAGAACAAAGTTTTGAAGCCCTTGCCTCCATGCAGGGCGAAGGGTTTGACTCCTACATCATGTCTTACCCCTCATCAGTGGCAACTATGACCACCATGTCCAACCTGGGGTTAGGATGAGCTTAGCTGTGTTCCATGTTACTCTGTTCCTTTTCCTTCCGACCGATCAAAATCCCCATTTCTCTTTTAGTTATTTTCTTTTATCTCTTTTGATTGCGAGGAACACTCTAAGATGTTTTTGAAGCTGCTTGAATATTTTTCGTTGATACCAAACATCAATGTAAGTCCTTAAAAATGCAAATTGAATATTATCAGAAGGTTGTATATATAGCTTTTGTCAGAAGAGTTCTCTCTCTAATCGTGGCTCTAGCTCTATACGATTTTCCAAATATAAAAAATATGCGAAAACATAATGTCTAGAAGATTACAACAATGACTGCTGCATAATGTTCCTTCTGTCTGAAAACGAAAAGGTGAACATCAAGACATTTTATCCTGGCAACGAGATTGGACGAAAATGACAACAGTGTTATCCTGTCACACAGGCAACCTGAGTGGAACATGGCATTTCATTAGAAGTTAATGAGTCCAGACTGGTCATTGAAAATGAAAAGGGAGCGGCACTAGCTAGGTATGTGGTACCTGAATATTTTCAGATGAAATTCAGTCGTAAAATATGAGCGGCAGCTTTTGCATGTCGACACAAGTGGAGATTACCTAAAATAACATGAATATTTTTAGACAAATTTCAGTCATAAAATGGTTTTTAGTTCTTTATTCTAAAATATATATTTTTATTGCACCTAAACTCATAGTAATAGCACTTTATATTATTATATACTGTTAATGTTTCTACTATTTCATATTTTTAGTCAGCTCTCAGGTGTATCTTGGCATAGTCACATACTTTTTCTAAGATACCTAGGATAAAGTTCCTGCTGCCTGAAAGCAAAAAAAAGGCAAATATCAAGTCAATTCATTTTTTTAGTGAAACAGGAGGCGATCCTAATTATATGTTAAAGGACCCAATAGAAGTTTATGTACATGTAAAAAGCAAGGAAAAAACAAAGAGATAAAGATTGTGTAGACATTCTTGCATGGATGGGGCAGTGTTTGTTCACGCTATGGATAACTAATGTGAATTCGTTCCTCAAAATATTTCTGCAGCCATGCACTGTAGGATCAATTTGATTAACAATTCAGTCACTCTCCAAGTTTCCCAGATGTCGTTCTAATCTTTGCACTGCCACACTCCGGGTCTGTTGTTCTCGGAGCATTCATGCCTATGGATTGCCAGCAGGTTTTTGCAAATTCATTGCTGAAATGCGAATCGGCGAAAAAGACAACCATTAAAATGACATGCATTATCCTAACATACAGGCAACCCAAGTTGAACACGATGTTAAACTGGAAATCAAAGGGGGATCTTACCATATATTTATTGGTTGGAGCCTTCACGTTACTCTCATGAGAAAATTTAAGATATTCTCAGAACAAAGAATATTTTTAATAGACTGAACATTTGCAACTAAAATATACTTATATATATGTGGCTGTAACATATACATCCAAGGGGAACTTTTGTGTGCAAATGTGCAAACGGCCATTGTCAGCCACCGGATCGCGATCGAACCGTTGAGATGCAGGGGCCCATATCCCAGCATCCCACCTGTACTAATTCACACAAAACCCCCTAAAGAAAAAGAGTTTCTCAAAAAATTCTCCCTCCTCCTTCCTCCTGGATCGCTCCTTCGTCGTTCTTTCCTCCTGAAACAGAACCGGCGGCGATTCGAGGTAAAGGTAAAAAAAAAGTGGTGGCACCCACGATGTCAGTTAGCAAGAAGAAGAAGAGGAAGTATGTGTAGAAACAAACCCAGTGTAGGTTGTGAGGCCATGATTGCTCTGAAGCGTACTGCCGAGAATAGATTCAGAGTTGAGATATTCCAACCTACCCATGTGCACATACTTGTCTCACCGAAATCGTGACACTTGGTTACGATCAAACAGGCAAGTAAGTGAGAAAGTTCATTCGGAAAAAAAAAAGTAAGTGAGAAAGTTAAGGCTGCTTTATTTGATTGTCATAAAGCCAGCATCGTAACCTCCTTGGCATATAGATATCTACGTGTTACTGCAGGGGCTATTATCTGCAGAACTACCATAGTAACTTGAGAACTACCATATAGCATGGCCTGTGTCTTAGTATTGGTCCTGTTTCGGGAGGAAAGAACGACGAAGGAACGATCGAGGAGGAAGGAGGAGGGCGAATCTCGTGAGAAACTCTTTTTCTTAAGGGGGGTTTTGTGCGAATTAGTACAGGTCAGATGGTGGGATATGGGCGCCTGCGTCTGGACAATTCGATCGCGATCCGGCGGCTGACAATGGCCGTTTGCACATTTGCACTGAAGTTGCATTTGCACACAAAAGTTCCCCTACATCTAAAGAGTATATTTTATACAGCCAAAAATAAGACAACTGGAACTCTTAAGAGTTTTGTAGTATTCAACTTTTATGTAATTGTAAATTGATAGCCACGTAAGTATTGCACGTGTTTAATGGGTTAGTCGACTGAACTTATCTGAATATTTTCAGACGCAATTCAGAGAGTATTGGTGGATCTACACAGGTAGAACTCAAACAACCAGTCGTCTAAAAGGATATATGAAACGAGAAATGAGCCAGTCAGCAAATTATCGTTGGTTTGTGATTTAACCGCTTCATCATCTGCAGACAATTTTCTCACGGACGTCAGCCACTTCTCTTCTCGTCTCGGCAGGTCACATGAATAACACACACTGATCCCGTTCTGCACCTGCTGTCTCCGTTGCTTTTTCTTGAGGAAACTTCAATTAATACAAACGCAACTCGTAAGACCAGGAACAGAGACGGCTACCTACGTCCTGCATTACATGTTAGGAAATTTCATTGTCTTTACACACACAAAAAAAAAGGAAATTTCATTGTCATGTCCTCTTCTCTGAGTAACGGCTGGTAAAGTATGTGCAGGAAATGTAATGGACCCATCTGAAATGATATTCTCTACTTTGACTACTAGACTAGACTAGAAATGGTATTCCCTCCGTCTTCTTTTTGTTGACGCTGAGTGACAGGCACAGACAACCATGCATTAGCAGCTACTACGAATTAGTTCATCGTTCCAGTTCCAGCGTGAGACCCTCTCTTTGTTGCTGCAGATTTGGGGATCTGTCAATTGAAAAGTTATGAATCGCATGAAGATTATTGCATCCTTTGTTGTTCTGCATGCTGTCCTCGTCTTCCACTGCCTGAATCCTGCTGCAGCCCTCAGTGGGGGCGTTGGCCAGGACCAGTTCATCTTCTCGGGCTTCGCCGGCGCCAACCTCACCCTCGACGGCACGGCGACCGTCACGGGGGATGGACTTCTGGAGCTAACCAACGGCACAAGACACCTCAAGGGCCACGCCTTCCACCCAGTCCCGGTGCGCTTCCGCTCGTCGCCAGGCGGTGCAGTGAGGTCCTTCTCGGCGTCCTTCGCCTTCGCCATCCTTTCAACGTACCCGGCGCTCAGCTGCCATGGCATCGCCTTCACCGTCACGCCGAGCACCAACCTCTCCTCCGCGCTGGCAGCGGAGTACATGGGCCTCGCCAACATCGACAACAACGGCAACGTCAGCAACCACTTCTTCGCCGCCGAGCTGGACACCATGCAGAACGTCGAGTTCCAGGACATCAACGACAACCATGTCGGCATCGACATCGATGGCCTCCGCTCCATCGTGGCACACACCGCTGGGCACTACGACGTGGGGAACGGGAGCTTCTACGACATGAACCTGATCAGTGGTGAGGTTATGCTGGCATGGGTGGATTACGATCATGAGGGTCCTCTGATCAACGTCACCATCGCTCCCATTGGCATGTCCAAACCAGTAAGGCCACTCGTTTCTGTCACCCACAACCTCTCAGATGTCCTGTTGGAGCCATCTTATGTCGGATTCTCATCCGCCACCGGCCCGATCAACTCCCGGCATTACATACTTGGCTGGAGCTTTGCCATGGATGGGCCTGCCCCAGCAATCAATATCTCCAAGCTGCCAAAGCTACCTCGCCTCTTCCCAAAACCTCAATCAAAGGTCTTAGAGATACTTATACCAATTGGAACTGCAGCACTACTCGTTGTTCTAGGTATTGTTGCAGTTATACTGGTGCGAAGGCACAGGAGGTACGCTGAGCTACGGGAAGATTGGGAGGTTGAGTTCGGGCCACACAGGTTTTCCTATAAAGAGTTGTATAATGCTACTGATGGATTCAAGGACAAGTATCTTCTCGGGACCGGAGGTTTCGGCAGGGTGTATAAAGGAGTGCTTCCGACATCTAAGTTGGAGGTTGCTGTGAAGAAGGTGTCCCACGAGACAAGGCAAGGGATGAAAGAGTTTGTTGCTGAGGTTGTTAGTATTGGCCGCATCAGACACCGCAACCTTGTCCAGTTACTTGGCTATTGTCGAAGAAAAGGCGAACTCCTTTTGGTTTATGACTACATGTCAAATGGAAGTCTTGATAAACATCTGCACTACGAAGGGAAAAAGCCATTGTTGGACTGGGATCAGAGGTTTCGGATCATCAAAGGTGTTGCATCTGGCTTGCTATACCTTCATGAGAAATGGGATAAAGTTGTCATCCACCGAGATATCAAGGCGAGCAACATTCTACTTGACAAAGAAATGAGTGGAAGACTTGGTGATTTTGGCCTCTCGAGGTTGTATGACCATGGCACTGATCCCCAGACCACACATATGGTTGGCACTATGGGATACCTCGCTCCGGAGCTAGTACGCACAGGCAAGGCATCACCTCTTACAGATGTTTTTGCTTTTGGCACATTCATCCTTGAGGTCACATGTGGGCAAAGGCCTATAAAAGAAGACGCGCAAGGGGATCAACTCATGTTGGTCGATTGGGTACTTGAGCATTGGCACAATGGGACACTTCTTGAGACGGTGGACACAAGGCTGCAAGGAACATATAACATTGAGGAGGCATACCTCGTGCTAAAGCTTGGACTGATGTGTTCTCACCCTTCTACAAGTACAAGGCCAAGCATGCAACAGGTCATGGACTACCTTGATGGAGACAAACCGGTTCCAGAGCTGGCATCGACACACTTGAGCTTCAACATCCTGGCCCTATTGAAAAACAAAGGATTCGACCCATATATTATGGCATATCCTCCATCATCGAGCATGAGCTTCGGCACAATATCTGACATTTCAGGAGGCAGATGATAATTAATATGATTTCATCATGTACCGTGCCTTCTTGGCACAGTTTGTAACCTCTTTCTAAGCATACAAATTGGGTAGTTAATTTTCTATAATGAACTCATATATGGTTAAGCATTTTCTCATATGGGTTGCTCTGTCACAAGATGCAGTTTTTATGAACAAGGAGGCGTTGTACAAGAAAAATGATGAAAACGATATGAAGGAATGAGTTACAACAACTGGTAGGGCCCGTTTGGAATACGGGAATGGCAAAGGAATTTTGTAGGATGGCGTTCCTCAGGAAAGGAATGATATGGATACGTTTGGAATGCAGGAACGCTCCGTTCCTTTCCTGAGCAAAGGAATTGATGCATGCACGTTTCACTGGAATGAAAAACTCCACTCCGATCTAAAGGAAACTTCGCTCTCTCTCTATCGCGCTCCTATGGCTGATGTCTCCTCCCGCCCAAGGAAAAAAAAAGTGGCACGAATCTCTGGGATGACGAATTAGAATCAATGAAATCCAAATCTGCAGGCCCATCTCATATGATGTCTCCTCCTCCAGCACTCTCACCACCTCCTTTGCCATCAATGCTAATTTGGGTGCCCACAAATTTTAGGGAGCAGACGATTATCTCACAAGAACCAACGTAAAGATCAAGTCAATCTACTCCTAGTGCAAGGAGTGAAATGTGTAAGGGTCATTTTCTAGTCCCATAAAGAATTTTCAATATTCAAAATTTTTCCTACAATCCAAACAGCAGAAGTTCTTCATTCCTCTGTTTTTTATTCCTGTGGTATTCTCACTTTTTTTATTCCTGCGTTTTCTCCGTTCCTGCGTTTTTCATTCCTATGTTCAAAACAGGCCCTTAGTTTTTATGAACTGGGGAGTTAAGCCTCCTGACCTTAAAAAAAAAAGAGATTATTCAGCCAACAGAATCTTTACAGTCTCTCTAGTATTTCAGACTATACAGAGATGCTCTTGTCAGAAGAAAATATTTTATCTTAAACAGGAACGAAGTAATGCATGAACCAAGCCAAGGTGGGCGGCAACACATGGCAGCTTGCTGAATTACAATGCCCTTACAAACCGGACTACTGAAAACAGACATGTCCACGGTTCAGTGTCACCTATTTATTTTGCAAAAGGGCTCAGATTTGTTTTTCAGATCGAATTGGTGCTTTAATGCTTCAGAGGCATCCAATTGACACAAGTGTAAACAAAGGAGCAGCTTGAATAAATTGACGATCTAACAAACAAATTTCAGAACATGTGCAATCTTTCCAGGCTGCAGATAATCGTACCTGATCCTGATGCCCTGGACAGGGGCACAGACGAAGACTGGGCAGGCAGCGAGCCTACAAGCGGCGCCCTTGAACGCCGGCGGCGCCTTGGACCGAAGGTCAGAATGTCGCCGGCGCCTTGGACTCGACGGTGAAGGCCGCACGGCAAACAACGCCGCCATCCTGGACGCGCCAGGCCGAGGTGCCGCCGCAACGCGATCTCCACCAGCAATATGCCTGCAACGAACAACTGACAGGGGACAACAAATGGCACCAAGGCGCGGATCGCTGATTTTGCGGCCAAATACCAGGATTGGGAACGCAGGCACAGCGTGGAAATCTGGCAAAGAAAGCAGGTGGGATTGGGAGCGCTGGAAAACTGGGAAAGTGGTTGGGAGTCTGTTGGAGTTGTGATTCGGGAATGAAAGTGGGAAGCCTTGAAGATTTTTTTATAGATAATAATGGAAATTTGGGAACCTTTTTTTCGAACAAAATTAGAACCCTTGAAGTAAGTATCGAGAGGACAGGTGCGTTACACAGGAACTGTTTAAGCAACAAACCAAACACGAGTATAAGAGATGAATCAATCGATTCGAACACGAAAGCATGAGAAACCATATCATTCTTTAATTAATTGTACATGCGTTTCCCTCGCAAAAAAGAAAAAGAAAAATTGTACGTGAGTTCATTGGTAGAATTGTAGAAACATTATTTCAATTTAAACAAAAGATCATCCTTGCGATCTATTATTTTTCTGGACATCTTATCCATATGTGGAATCCATCACTAATGCATGGTGCCTTCGGCCCTGTTTGTTTCAACTTTTCGTCACTTTTGTTAGTTGGCTTTTGTGAGATCTAAAAATCAGATGCTGTCAAAAGCCAAAAGCCAGAAGCACCTCAGGATGTGCTTCTGGCTTCTCAAGTTTCAGAGACATCCAACTTTTGAATCTTCCAAAAGCCAACATACAAAAGTGCCAAAAAGCTGAAACAAACAGGGACCTTACATCTTATTTTGTTTGGCGGATGCATCACCGGGCAGTGGGCCTTGCATTCGCCCCCCGAATTATATCATTTCCCTGTGTTCCCGCAGCAATAGCAGCACTACAAGAAATGTAGCCTTCTATGACGATTATCAAGTGACGATTGAGCAAAACGTCACTAAGTCATGCTGTTTTATGACGATTCGTATAGGCCATATGCATTTAGTGACGAAGCTTACCCGTGCGTCATAAAAACCAGCCAGAAATTGTCACAAACCAAGACAAAGTCATATTGTGACAAATTCTTCTTTTGTAATGGTTGGATGTTGGTATGTTGAAATCTGATGGGCCGTATGTTGAAATCTGATAGGCCGTATGTTGAATGTGTATACGTTTATATGGACCCAGTCCATGACCACTTTATGCTTTGCTGGAATCATTGCCATGCGAAAAAAAGGCCCATACAAATATAACCCAGTATGAAAAATTGCTAAAAGGGCCATAAAAGAATTAGACCTGTTAAAAAAACCATTAAAAAGGCTAATATGTGTCAAATGAAAAAGGCCTGCGGTTGGGTTTAGCCCACAACAAGTTGGGCTCAGCTTACTGGGCCAGCACAGGTTATGACGAAGTAAAAGGATCGTCATAAAAGGAATTATGACGAAAACATAAATTTTTGTCATAGAACATGTTTAAACACACATGATAGGTGACGATTTAATTTTCGTCACTAGATCGTCACAGATTTGAACCTATGACAAAATTTTGAGCTTTTGTGACATAAATGAAACGTCATCTATCATAAGATTTCTTGTAGTGCAGGGGTCCTGTATACAAAATTCTCTCAAAGGGCACCATATAATTCTAAGCTTGATCTCATCCAATGAGGCATCAATTGCGCTATAATTAATACTTCTGTTGTTAGGAACAATACTTCTTGTACTTAGAGCCTGTAGAGGGCGACCTGTAAATTGCAACATTTTTCTGTCACCAGTGCCAGAATACAAGTACGTATTCAATGTAAAATTGAAAATGTATGCATGTTGACAAGGAATGGTGATTTCTGTCACTGTACATGTACTTACACTGCATAGGCAAAAGGAAATGCCCGGACAGAACAAGAAACAAAATGGTGATCACGTACAACAAAAAGCTGTTAGAGTTGCCCTTCATATTGAAATCTCCCTCTGCTCGATAGATGACTGAACTACATATATGTACGAGGGTTAGACGATATAAATAGCATGGTATATAAGTTCAGGAAATTTATAACAGCTTATAAATTGATGACAGTGCTGTAAATATTTTAGCACCTGATGCGCTCACAGCATTTAGGAGTAACAATTCTTGCAAGTCATTTAGTACTGTGTTATAATAACAAAATTGTTACCTTTTATTAAATAGGGAAACAAAAATAGTGCATGCGATTGTTTCAGGTTCAGTAATAATTTTATGATTTGTCACTTATTTCACTATTGCCATGAATATCAAACAGCCCAAACGAATCATAGCTCTCAAGTTATTTGTTTTGGTAAGTCATATATGGGCTGGTAGCTTCAACATCCAAGTAAAGAAATACTAATGAAATAATCAAAATTCCAAGCTGTCAATTGATGTGCCAACAGCCAAATCACTAGTGACCTTAGTTAATATATAAGTTGCAACTTGCATATAGACACGTGAAGCAATTTTAACCTCTATATAGTATACTTTAGTTATGTATTAAATTATGTTATATGTATAGTAGCAACTTATGTTGATAAAAACTTTCTTCAAAATATATGCAAGTGGCGTCTTTGGTCGTGTCCTCGCATAGAACAGAACAGTGAGCAATAAATTATGATATTTTAATCATGCAAGAGAATTACGATATTTTAAAATTCTAAAATTACATAATTAATTTGATAACGTTAGTGCCAGCCATATTCGGCCTACTAGTGCGCTGCTGTTCTTCCCCCACACCATCAGTGAATTTGGACCTAGCTAGCTTCGACTTTTGGCCCGATTGCTGCCAGAATCCCGACTATAGCTGGAAGCAAGCTTCATTCTCTTTTCCTCTAGCATCCACGGCCCATTGTTCGGCCTAGCAATATAAATTAATCTATCTTTTATTTGGATTATTCTGGCATTAATACAAGTTGTTCTAGGCTTTAAAACAAATTGTTCTAATTCTTGTTTCAAATTGTTCCGGGCTCTGTTTTGTATTATGGCCCTTAATACAAATACTTTTGTCTTTTTTATATTGTTCTATCATTGATAAAATGTTCTGGTTCTTATAAATAATCGTTCCATACTTTATTGTGTATTATATATTGTCCTGGTTATTATTTAAAAAATTGCTAGCACAATTCAAGTGTTAATCAACGACTCAAAAATTAGTGCCGGCAACTGTTAATAAATGACTGGTCGTCAGTGGGAAATATGGCCCAGGAAATGTTTCTGCTCTACTATTCAACGTGTATTCTTAATAGGCACCTCCCAAGTTTCCTGTATACTGTGCTTTAAACCCATGATGATACCTCTGTTGATAAAAGCGCACGGTAGATATGGCCGTGTCACACTTGAAGACAAAACAAAAACAGGCTTAAGAAATTCAGAACGGTAGATATGGACGTGTCGCACGGTAGATTTGGCCGCGTGCCCCTCAGGTCGTGCATGGGTTGGTGGGCCGATGATTGGCCAGGCATATTTGAAATAGAAGAAAGATATCTCTGCCCAATACTAGTTAGGCTCATGCAGCTTTGTACCCACAGGCCCAGACATGTCCTGCTTCACTTCTCTGAGCAAAACAAGGAGCTTAAGAATTCAGAACAGTCTCTAAAAAGAGGAACGCTGCTTGATTATTGTTCGTTGCAATCTGTAGTTTCTTCTGACGAATACATCATCTCGACATCTCGTGTTCTGCTGCCGGTTATACCATGATGAGACAGGTGGTGCGACGTCAGAGACTCAGACCTTACGACATGAATAGAGCTGAATGCTTTGTCTCATTTAGGGCTTGTTTGGCACGGCTTCTCCATCAGCTTCTTCACCTGCTTATTCACGCCGGTACAGTAAATTCACTGTTGCTACAGTGAAAAAAGCTGAAAAAAGCACCCCAAATGCTGTTTATTGTGGCTTATTCTGTTAGGGAACAGTGAAAACACTGTAGCTACAGTAAAAAATTGCAATAAGCTGCAGCATAAGCCGGTGCAAAAAGCAGCACCAAACACACCCTTAGTCCGTCGGCGAGGTCAGATGTGCGCATCACATGCTTTTCACATACTTTGTGTCGGACCCTATTTCTGGAATCCACGTGTTTACCGTACCAATCCCTAGATCAATAGTTGGTACACACAAACAAAGTATTTTATTGTACATACACGAATAATTATTACATCCCATAGAGTTTAAATCATGGTCTTAAGTTACAAACCAGATAGAGCCTAGCATACTAGCCTAGATACATCAAATTTGAAAGGGAAAACACAACTAAACACCACAGGCAAACTTGAGCAGACATCAACCCTATTCGTTATTATCGTCTCCAACGACTTCTTCTTCTTCTTCTGAATGATAGCAGCAAGAGTGAGTACATAAGGTACTCAGCAAGCCCTACACTACTCAAGGGTATGTATAAATGCATATTTAGTCTTAACAAGGAAGTAGGCTATAGGGTTTATTTGCAGAAAACGCATTTTATGCAAGGTTCAGCAATTCAAGGATCATAGATGAAAACAGGAAAATTTGATTGTCATATTTTAGTTGGTTGGCCCTGGAGGAGAGTGATTCAATCCCGCCAGTTCCCAAATTTTAGTTGGGCCTTCTGACTCAATGTCATATCGACCCGGCACACTTGCCAACACTTCCAAAACACGGGCGTCTAATTCACCCACTCATACGCCAAGGGATATCAGAGGGTGGCTAATCAATGTGACGCAACAGTAAGTGTCATATGCCATGACAACGTCCAATCGATTGAATTTTACACTCTGCAGAGGTTGTACACTTTTCCCACAGGCTATGCACTCTTGATCGGAGGGTACATAACGCCTCATTCATCTTCTCCGAGTAGTCCCACAAGCTCACCACGGAGGGTCAGGGGCTAAGGATTAAGCACGACACTAGGGTCACAATGTGCGGGGATTTCACTCCCAAATAGCCGGCAACGAGTTTCAATACTTGATGTGTTTCCCCTGACCAGTCCGCTGCCACTACCAGCCACCAGGTGAAACTTACTTGCAGGAGTACCAAGAAGGTAGGAAGAAGTCCTGCCCAGGACAGGTTCTGTGGTTGTACGGAAATCATCATGTTTGCAGTCACAAGAACCGGTCCTTATGTGGTCGAGCAAGCACCATGTCCCACACTAGGGGTCTATCACACCATCAACATTTCACTAATGGCCTTGCTCGCAGTCCAACCCATCCCATTATCATCTCCATCACCTAACACCAGTTTTGCTACTCCCATCCCCATATATTAACACACACCACCAAACTCATTTTAACGCATTTATAAAGGTAAATATGTGAGTAAAGGTGTGGCAATGTGGAAACATTGCAAGGGGTCCTAAGCATACGCCATCATTTAAATAAGAGTATTTAAACGATGATGTATCCTAGGGTTATCAAAGTAATGGTAAATCAAGGGTAATCATGGACTAGATATTCATACCTAAATACTTTGCATGAATATCACTAAGCAAGTAGGATAATAGCTACTCAGTCAGTAAAATAACAAGTAAATGCATAATATTTCAGACGGCCATATAGGTGCATGCGAAGACAATAGAATTAATCATGATCAAGGAGAAGTAGAGCTTGCCTTCAAAGTTCGGGTCTGAATCCTCCTCGTATCTCTCGTTCTCGGGGTTGTCCTCGTGCTCCTCGTCGTCTACACGTAACGACGCTAAATAAATACTAGCGCAATAAATCAATAAAACCAAATAGAAATCCAAATAAGAAGCAAATGAATTAAAGAGGGAGATCAGAGGGGTTTCTGGAGAATCCAAGGATGGAAATGGGTTCTACAAGTCATTTCCTATTTTTGAGTATTTTTGGGGATTTTTCCGATAAAGGAATGGCTCGAAATAAATATATGTGTACACAGAGCTGTGTGACTCTAGCATTTTCTAGCGTGTACAGAGGCTGACATGTGGGGCCGTGGTGTCAGCGAGAAGGGCTCAGTGCGTGCGCGTGAGCGATGCGGGGCTGACGCGGCTGCGGGTCCCACAGACACGTGTCATGCGGAGGGTGGCCGAGGCGGGGCGCGCGGTGGGAGCTCGCCGGAGTGCTCGCCGCCGGCGTCTAGGGTGCACGGGGGCGGGCGCGGTGTGGTCGTGGAGGAGGCTCGCGGCTTGGCGGAGCTCCAGGGCAGGTCGCGCAGGCGCGGAAGGGGCGGAGCGGCGGTGGCGAGGTCGCCGGAGTAGGGACGGTGGGTGCGCGATGGCGGAAACGCGCACGGAGTGGTCTTTTTGTTGCTTGCATTGGTGTGGGAGGTGCGCGCGAGGTTGGTGAGTGAGGGCGGCAAGGTGGCGCGTCCCGGCTTGCCGTGGCGGCGCCGGACGGCGTGCGGGCGCGGCGGCGCGAGGCGGCGCTCGGTGCTCGCAAGGTTGCGGCCCGGGGCTCGGTGAAGAGCGACGTGCTGGTGGTAGAGGGGCTCATGGTCTACACGTAGAGCTAGGAGGCGGAGGGAGAGGGGGATCACCGGCGGTCAATTCCGCGGCGGCCGGAGTTGGGGACGAAGGAGGAGATTTGGAAATTGGGGGGCATTGGAGGGTGATTCTCACCGTGGAGTGGTCGTGGAAGCGCTGTGGGTGGTGGCGGTGCTCTGGAGGGGTTTATATAGGGCGCGGTGGCGCGGGAAGGCGGGAACGCCGAGGACGGCGGTGCGGCCACGCGTCCACGTGCGGTTTGAAAGGGAGCGGGGGCATGGGCGCGCCATTTGCAAGCACGTGCTCTCGGTTTGCGCGTCGTGGGGCCTGCGGGGGACAGGATAAGGTCGGCGCGGGGCTCGGCAGCACGTGGCGTGCGGGGAGAAGCTGAGGCGCGGCCTGCGGCGGCGCGGCGCGGCGCGGTGGAGACGACGACGGCGTCGCCCGCGCGGGCTGGCGCTGGGCTTGCGCGGCTGGGCCGGGGAGAGAGGCGCGCGGGCCAGTGGGGTGAGGGAAAGGGGGTGGGCCGAGGGGATTCGGCCCAATGGCCGGGAGGGAAAATAAAATGGTTTAAGCATTTCTGAACTCGGGAAAATTCAAACAAATACCAAATGAACTCCAAATTGGTCCAAATAAATTCGAGAAAATTTGCAAATTCGAAACTCAGAGCTAGCAACCATGTTGACAAGTTCCACTTTTAATATCTTTCAAAAATTCCCATTTTCTATAATATTGAGCTTATCAAGTTTGATCTTTTATTTTCAAAAATTTCTAAATGTGATCCTAAATTTCTAGGAAATTTTCAGGGAGTGATTTTGGTTGATCCGTTGATTAAAATTTGGGATGTGACACTTTGACCCCGGTGGCACATAACAGCAAATTCGTGCGATCGTGTTTCCAGATTCCTTCTCAGATCAATCTAGATGCATGGAACAAGAACAGCAAGTTATAATCAATATTGATGACATCTAAGGCTCCTATCGGAGTGGGACAGCTATTGAAATTTATCGAACCAAGCTAAGTCCAAACTGTACCCATCAGCATTCATCATGCCCTGTCAAAGACGGCAAGGAGCCAACTCTTACTAAAAGCAATGAAAATGATAAAGCAATAAGTTACAACACTTGTTTATTTGTATGAGTTTTTGAGATGACAAAGCATTACATTCCAAAAACATATCAACTGGAAAGGTCCATTTTGATATAAAATATCTATTTTTATTTCGGACAATTATCTAACATATCAACTTAATTGAAACTTGAAAGGGCCAACTGGCCAAGGGCTGAATCTACAAACATAATATTTCGGAATCCAAACAAATTACCAATCTTGTAGTTGAACTTGAACTCCAGTCTGCAACCAGAAAGGCAAAATGACACAATACTAGATTATCCAACAGATGTCTTTAGTAAGTGTGTATATTATTTTTAGATCATATATTATTTTCAGCAAAACGGTATATTTTTCACTTTTGATATGTTATATTGACCTGGTTATTTGTGCGGGTACTATGAAAAATTAAGTTATATATGTGCTTTTGCATCATTAAATATATAATAGTATCGTAGCTCCACTATTTAGTATGGCGTCTTCTAAATAGTTCCGCATCGGTAAAAAAGGGGCCCCAAGTATAATTTAAAAAATTGAACCATAAAATTCCATTCCACCATAAAAACATATTGTCACCAAGGTAAATTGGTTTCTGTGACAATAAAATCTACTTTTGGCCACAAGTGCTTTTTACTATTTTTTCTTTTGGGAAGATTTTTATTTAATTAGCATCCAGCATGCCTAATATAGTTCTATGTAGTATAAAGCTACAAATGTTTCACCAAATGAATACTAAACCGCAATTTTGGATGTATTAAATGCATGCAGCGTATAGGTGTTGGGTAATTATAAATTGCTACAGTATTTTTGAGGTTTTTGTCTTAATTAATATTATTGGTAATTTATAATATATAGATAAATGGAAATAGTTGTATAATGGTAGTGGTGGCTAATCTTTTCTTTTATTCTCCAATTAAGTTGGTAATTTTTCTGCCAATTTTTTTTTATAACAGTTGTGTAAGTATAATAAATCTCTTTATTGGTGAAGCGAATAATATGGCACTTTACACATACGATAGAGGTAGTACTGGACCGGCTACACCTATTTACAATAAGGGAATAGACCGAGCATCATGTTAAGGTATTCCAAAACAAAACAATTGGACTTTGAGGTGTGTCTTAGATAAGATCCAACATTGTACTGCTAACTAAAAGTAAAGTGTTTTTATGGGTAATTAATTCCACCGAAAATTTGTTGAAATTCCAATGTTAATTAACTATATTTTTTCCAAACTATAATTCTAACATGTCATTAAGGTGTCAAAAATACTGAGGTGTTCGATGATCATAAAACAGAAATTTTCTACCTTGTAGTCATTATCTCTATAGCTTAAACCTTTCAACGAATTTTGTTCGGGTGTTCCTGCAAAACACTCAAGAAGTTTAATTTTATTAGTTCTCAAAAAAGAAAAGAGATGACGTGGATTGGCTTTGGTATGATCCCCAAAATTTAAAATTTCAGCATGACTCATGATACTTTGTTACTACTAAATTAACGACCATTCATGATACATGTATGCTTCATTGAATGCGAACTTCCCCCCCCCCCCTCTATTCTATTGCATTATGCTTTGAGAGCAACCCTCGGCGAGCGAGTAGAGCATAAAACCACTATCTGAGTGCCGAGTCCCCGTCTTTACTTCGTTGTGTGCAATTACAGTTTACCTCAAACAACTGAAACAGAAAGCAAACCATGACCCGGAAGAATCTTGCTTGCTTCCTCCTCGTACTCCTCAACCTTGTAGCATGCATCGCCGGTGACGATCACCAGTTCACCTACTCCGGCTTCTCTGGCCGGAACCTCACTCTTGACGGCGCGGCTTCCATCACAGCGAGCGGCCTTCTCGAGCTCACCAACGGCACGCTCCGTCTCAAAGGCCACGCCATCTACCCAACTCCGCTGCGCTTCCGCGATCAGGCGGCCGGTAGCAGAGGCGGCACCGTGCGTTCTTTCTCGACCTCCTTCGTATTCGGCATCCTCTCCGCCTACCCTGACGTGAGCGCCAATGGCATCGCGTTCTTCGTCGCCCCGAGCAAAAACTTCTCGGGCGCCATGCCATCGCAGTACCTCGGCCTCTTCAACAGCAACAACAACGGCAACGCCACCAACCGCGTCTTCGCGGTCGAGCTCGACACGATGCAGAACAACGAGTTCAGGGACATCAGCGACAACCATGTCGGCATCGACATCAACAGCCTCATCTCGGTGAACTCCACCAACGCCGGCTACTACGACGACAGCAATGGTGACTTCCACAGCCTGACGCTGATCAGCCACGAGGCGATGCAAGCGTGGGTGGACTACGACGGCAAGACCAAGAGGATCAATGTAACCTTGGCTCCCCTAAAGATGGGAAAACCTGTAAGGCCTCTGCTTTCGTTAATATACGACCTCTCAACGGTGATACCAGACATGGCATACATCGGCTTCTCATCCTCGACAGGACTGGTTAGTTCTCGGCACTATGTTCTTGGATGGAGCTTCGCCATGGATGGGCCTGCCCCAGCCATCGACATCGACCAGCTGCCGAAACTCCCCCGTGAGTTCCCAAAGCCAAGATCCAAGGTGATGGAAATTATTCTGCCAATAGCCACAGCAGCACTAGTCCTGTTTGTAGGCACGGTTCTTGTTTTACTTAGGAGAAGGCAACTACGGTACACTGAACTGAAGGAAGATTGGGAACTAGAGTTCGGACCACACCGGTTCTCGTACAAGGATTTGTTCCGTGCTACCGAAGGGTTCAAGAGCAAAAATCTGTTGGGTGTAGGAGGATTCGGGAAAGTATATAGAGGAGTTCTTCCGGTGTCTAAGTCTGAGATTGCTGTGAAGAAGGTGTCACACAACTCGAAGCAGGGCATGAAGGAATTTGTTGCAGAGATTGTTAGCATTGGGCGTATGCAGCATCCTAACCTTGTGCAATTACTTGGTTATTGCCGTCGAAAAGGTGAATTACTTCTTGTTTATGTGTACATGTCAAATGGAAGCCTCGACAAGTATTTGTATTGTAACAAGGAGAAATCTACACTAAATTGGGCTCAAAGGCTTCATATCATCAAAGGCATCGCATCAGGCTTGCTTTACCTCCATGAGGAGTGGGAGAAAGTTGTCGTTCACCGAGACATCAAGGCGAGCAATGTGTTGCTTGACAGTGGTATGAACGGCCGACTAGGTGACTTTGGGCTTGCAATGTTGTATGACCACAGTGCCAACCCACAAACCTCACATGTTGTCGGCACCATAGGATACCTTGCCCCGGAGATCGGTCGTACTAGTAAGGCAACTACTCTCACTGACATATTTGCCTTCGGCATATTTGTTCTCGAGGTCACTTGCGGGCAAAAGCCCATCATGCAAGATTCAGAAGAAAACCAAATCATGTTAGTAGATTGGGTTGTACAGCATTGGAATAAAGGTTCACTAGCTGAGACAGTGGATACCAAGCTCCAAAGTGACTACGACATCATTGATGAGGCATGTGTAGCGCTGAAGGTAGGGCTGTTATGCTCCCATCCCTTTCCGGAAGCAAGGCCGAGTATGCGGCAAGTCTTGCAGTACCTCAATGCTGAAATCCAAGTGCCAGAGCTGGTCCCAGCGCACCTAAGCTTCCAGATGCTGGCGTTGATGCAAAATGAAGGTTTTGACTCTTATGTCATGTCATATCCTTCACTGGAGAGCATCCACAGCATTTCCGACCTTGTGCAAGAAAGATAATATTCACCAACTTAATTTGACATTTTGTTAATGTACTACTAGTACTTTTTGTGATTATACTTGCATATGTGCCTTGTAAATGTTTTATCATAATGGTAATATGATAAAGATAAACACATGAAAAATCTCAGCTCTGTGACCGATCAAAATGAATCCATTAATATTAAGCATATTTTGAAAGTTTATAACAAGTATCTAGTCAGTCTCAATCAGTTAGCCACAAACCGAGTGTAGTTCAACTGGTTAGGTTCGTTTTGGTGGAACCAACCCACCCGAGTTCAAGTCCTAGATTTGCATAAGTGCATTCAATGGAAAGTGACGTCTCTATTGACAGCGAGATGCCCGTGGTGATTTCATGAATCCCAAGACGAAGCCGGGTGTGAAAAGTTAGTACAGTTAGTCAAGTCAAAACCAATGTTTTCCTAGACGGTAAACAGTAGACAGTCGGTCGACCATCGTTTAACGTTTATAATTGTTTAAACGGTCATTTAAACAGGTTTAAACAGGCTAAACGACCGTTTAGACATAAACGGTGGTCACCCGTCTAGAGTTTATATGCTGTTTAAACGATGTTTAATTCCGTTTTGGAAAACAAGGGTCAAAACAATGGTTTGTTCCATGCCGTTTATTACGTTCTTTCCGATGTTCAAACATGCCGTCCTTGTCCTCAAGACTAGCTAGCAAAAGATTCGCGTGACGACCAATGTTCACCACTCACCAGTCCACCGTTCACACTACACACCGAGACTACTGTAACTCCATTATTAGTCTGGGAAATTTTCTTAGAAATGTTCACTTGTCAATTCCTTATTATAAATTGTTTACATTATTTTGAAACTTGTTTTGTAAGTTGTAGTAGGATGACCAATCGAGTCAGTCTCAAGTCAACCAGTGGTTCGTCCCCCCCCCCCCCCCCCCCCCCCCCCCTTTTTTTTTTTTGAGTGGTTCGTTCCTCGTATAGGCCGGCTGGCCGGCCTTCCAGACGCTGACGTTGTTTCTGTTCAAACATGCAGTCCTTGTGTAGAAGACTACCAATAGCTTATGACGCGCGTGCCGTCCAATGGTCACTACTACTTACCAGTCCACGGTCAACATTCCACACCGAGAGAACTCCATTAGCATTAGTCTGAGAAATTTTCTAACAAATGTTGATGTATCAAGTCCTTATCAGTAAGTCCATATCTGTAATAGTAACTCAAAAAATTGTGTGGCTGCGTTAGAACTTTATTTGGTTCTAGCTACCTTCCAATTAACCTATAGCACCGCACTCAGTAAACTAAAGGGCCTCAGCCAGTGTCATGCCTGACAATGACGATACACATGTTCTTCTTCCTTCTACTCCCCTTCCTCTCCACTCGCCTTATTCTTGGATCCCTCGCTGCCACTCCCGACGGCGAGCAGTTTCTCTACTCCGGCTTCACCGGCGCAAACCTCACCCTCGACGGCGCCGCCACGATCACAGCGACCGGCCTCATCGAGCTGACCAACACAACAACCCACCAAAAAGGCCACGCCTTCCACCCAACTCCTCTGCATTTACGCAGCGCGTCCGGTGATGGCGCGGTGCGTTCCTTCTCCGTCGCCTTCGTCTTTGGCATCATCTCCAGCTACACCGACTTCAGCACCCACGGCCTGGCCCTCGTCTTCACGCCGCGCAAGGCCCTGCCCGACGCGCTAACGGACCAGTACCTGGGCCTCACCAGCATCAAGGACGACGGGAACGCGACGAACATGATGTTCGCCGTCGAGCTCGACACCGTGCAGAACATCGAGTTCCACGACATCAGCGCCAACCATGTCGGCATCGACGTCAACAGCCTCAGCTCCGTGCAGTCACACGACGCCGGCTACTTCGACGACAAGAGCGGCAGCTTCACAAACTTGAGCCTCATTAGCCGGGAGGCGATGCAGGTGTGGGTCGACTACGATGGAAACACGACGCAAATCAATGTGACCATGGCTCCTCTTGGAACGGTAAAGCCCAGGAAACCGTTGGTCTTTGCTACCAAGAATCTGTCAACCGTGCTGATGGAGCCGTCATACATCGGCTTCTCGTCGTCGACGGGACCGGTGAACTCACGGCACTATGTTCTTGGCTGGAGCTTTGGCATAAACAGACCTGCTCCGGTGATTGATGTCACTAAATTGCCCAAGCTGCCTCAGTTAGTGTCCAAACATCACTCAAAGGTCTTGGAGATAACCCTGCCACTAGCAAGTGCGGCACTGGTTCTCGCTATCGGCACAGGTTTGAGGTTGAGTTCGGACCACATCGGTTCGCCTACAAAGATTTGTTCCATGCCACAAAAGGGTTCAAGGACAAGTACTTACTAGGCGGAGGAGGCTTTGGAATGGTATACAAGGGGGTGCTTCCAAAGTCTGGAGTTGAGGTTGCTGTGAAGAAGGTGTCCCATGGATCTAAGCAAGGGATGAAAGAGTTCATCGCGGAGATTGTAAGTATCGGCTGCATCAGGCACCGCAATCTTGTGCAGTTACTTGGTTATTGCCGTCGAAAAGAAGAACTTATTCTGGTGTACGACTATGTCCCAAATGGTAGCCTTGACAAGTATCTATACGGCGAAGGAGATTGTGCTACCTTGGATTGGGCTCAGAGGTTTCAAGTCATCAAAGGTGTCGCTTCCGGCTTACTTTTCCTACATGAGAGATGGGAGAAAGTTGTTGTTCATCGTGACATCAAGACGAGCAATGTCCTCCTGGACAAGGAAATGAATGGTCGGCTAGGCGATTTCGGTCTTGCGAAACTGTATGAGCATGGCACCAACCCACAAACTACCCGTGTGGTTGGCACCACGGGGTACCTAGCGCCAGAGCTGGTGCGATCAGGCAAGGCTACCCCTCTTACGGATGTTTTCGCTTTCGGCACTTTCATCCTTGAGGTTACATGTGGGCAAAGACCCATCAAGCAAGATGAGCAAGGCAACGACATCCTGCTTGTTGATTGGGTACTCCAGCATTGGCACAACGAGTCACTCATGGAAACAGTGGATCCAAGGCTGCAAGGCGAGTACAATCCTGACGAGGTGTTCCTGGTACTCAAGATTGGACTGTTGTGCTCACATCCATCTGCAACTACAAGGCCCAACATGCAGCAAGTCCTGCAATATCTCGACGGAGAGATGCCGCTCCCCGAGATGACGCACACAAATCTGAGCTTCAATCTGCTAGCTCTCATGCAAAGCAAAGGGCTGAATATCATGTCAAGCCCATGCTCGTCAACAATGATGAGCGTCGGCACCATATCTGACCTGTCAGGAGGAAGATGACACCCATAGTGTTTGGGTTATTACTACGATGCAACGTTTTTAGATCGTAAGACTGAACAAAAACTAGTACTAGTGTTGTTATTATTATTAAATTTTTTTTGGGGGGGGGGGGGGGGGGGGGCTAGTACAGTGTTAGCTAAGATTTTGTCTTACAGAAATACGGAGGAGGCACAACATGTTTTTAGATGAAATGAAATTCTCTTTCATGTTTGATTGAGAGACACAATTTATCTTATTAATAAAAATTAATGCTTTACACCAAAAATATGCTGTCACGTTCTCTTCTCTAAAGGAAAGACGGGTTCCAAGATCTTATAGTAAACTTCAATTAATAATGTGTTGTGATTTGTGAATAGGCACACTCTTTGCTCCACTCAATGAAACAACGACGAAAAGCACTTGCTGCCACAGTTGAGATCCAACTTTTCTCGTTCCAAGACATATGGTTGCATGTAGCACAATCCCAACTAAAGCACAACCTACACATTTCAGGTCGGGACCAAGCATAACCCAACTAACCAAGGCTACTGAGCCAGCTACTCTTAGTGCAATGTGGATTTGGGCCAGCTACTGAGCCTCTCACCATACTTATCAATTCGGCCTTTCTCCTTACCAGAAGCCTCTCAATCTAGCCCATTATCACTAGCTACCAGCCGGCCTCATGGCCCAAATGGCTCTCCAGCCCAAGTAATTCCCTGATTTCAGAACATCTGTCCGCCGAGGGGCAATTGAGGATTTAGGACTCTTACGGATGGCAATAGCCTAAATAGACTTCTTCCGAATGAGTTTGCTAAAATAGGACCGGCCCATTAGCAAAACTTGCTAAAATAGGACTCCAACGGTGTATACCAGGTGTATACCTCGAATATTCTTGTAAAAGAAAGTCTATTTTACCCTTCTTCCTCCTCTCGCCGCCTTCGTCTCCCTCCGATCAAATCGCACTCGCTCGGTGACACCGAACCCAAACTCTTTTTCGAGCAACACAGAAACGTTCCCCGTTCAAAAGCAATCCATCAATCAATCCAAGGATGAATAAAATCAGGCTAATCTGCAATCCGCAACAAGCAAAATCTAACAGGATTTCCGAGCAACGCAGAAACGTTCCCGATTCAAAGCAATCCAAAACGCTAAGGACGAGCTGTGCCCCGACGTCTGACGCCTGCTGCTTTTCCTCCGCCTTGGGCAAGAATGGTGGGTCCTGCCTCTAGATCTTATAGACCAAATTTTCTGCGGAAGAAATTTTCTATGGAGCAGCTTGACTTTTTTTTTTTTGAGAACAGCAGCTTGACTGCCAGGGAGGAGCAGGCTGCTTTCACCAATAGACCGTGGCTGCCTGCCGTTGTGCTTGGATGAGAAATGATTGGGAAATGCGACACCGCACCCAGCGAGCCCTTCCCGACTATGAGTAGGGAGTTCTCGGCCATGGTCGCCGCCGCAGCCGCCACGAACAACGCCAGGAGCGAGGACACCGCCGACGCGATGGAGGATCAGGGAGGAGGAGCTGGAGGAGGAGACGAACCCGCTGGCCATCGTGCCCTTCGAGACGGAGCGGAGGGCAGCTTGAAGGAGTTCTCCGCCATGACGTGCACCATGTCCGATGAGCTGCGCGCCGGTGCCGCCGACTAGCTCGCCGCCGACCAGCTCGTAGGCGGTAGATGAAGCCGACATATACCTGCGAAGCGGTTCACTTAAATCTAAGGGTAAATAGGACATTTCGCAAGCACAAGTCTTATTTAGGCAAATTCAAATGTTGGGCCAGTCCTATAAGAGCAAACTCATTTGGAAGAAGTCTATTTGAGCGATGGCCATTCGGTAGAGTCCTAAATCATCTATTTGGCCGTCCGCCGAAAACAAGTTGACCAGACAGCAGGTCCATCGCCCATCACATGTGTTTACTGCTAGCTTATCCTGGCTTCTAGATTCCTGGATAATTTTGCTGAAGGGGGCTCCACCAAAGATCATCGAACGTGCTTTGCTTAATCCTTGCTTATTATAATATATCCAAAGATGTGATCGCATCTTCTGTAGTAATGCATGCGCCATGCCATTGCAGTATTGCTGAAACTGTTCATGAGCAGTGATACATATGATTGAATCATCCTACACTACATCAACTAGCACTGACACGACAACAATCAGATAATATAATCGCACCTCGCTGATGTAACCTCCTGCAGCTCTAGTCGACATTACCGCAGTTCTGCTACCTAAACAATGAAAGAATCATTGGTAGTTGAAGGTTTCCGTGCTGACAGCGCCGCCTTGGAGCATATTTGTGGTTGCTCTGACACGATGGACCGTCCAACTCCTGCTCCATTTTTGTGCAACACTGTCTCCATGCATATGGTTGCAGGTCATCACAGGCAGAGATGGGTGCAACTTTTTGCAGATAACTTTCTACTGTTTGGGGGCACGTACAATGAATGGCGACTGATCAGCGAACGAGTTGAGACTGTGAGGCCCATGATCAATTGCTATTTAGTACCATGATTTTCTGGCTCCACCAGCATCTATATTTGGATGGACTGCAGCTCAGTTTCGGTCTCAGATGTGATCTATTTACAGTATGTTTCAACCGTCAGTTGTTGGGGAACAGGCTGCCCTTTCAACAGTGCAAGAATCGGAATCATTTCTTTCATCACTTTCAACTTTCCTGCCATCACAGGCTTTGCAAGATATTCCCCTCTTGAGTCTGAGCCAGGAATGAAGCTGGAACATGTTTGTATCTTCTCTGAAACGAGCAAGAACTCACACTGCTCTAGCTCCTGTGTTACTATCACCAAGTACCATTCCTAGTACCACTGTAGGTGAAGCAGTACTGCACTTCATAAAGTGATATCTTCAACAACTTGCAGCCAACATATGCCATTCATTTGCCCCTTGCATGACTCGCTGCCGGGATAAGTAGTTAGGACGCCACTGCGACAGTGGAATGATTCTCCGAGCAATACTCCAATAATGCCAGTGATTGCAACATGTGACCTGGGGTCTGGGGTGGTTGAAGCACGGAGCATGTATAAGACCATGGTGATGAGCTGCTGCGGTTACAGACATTCCTGAAGAGGATATGATAGAACTGCACCTGAGGAATCTTGGTACATCAACACCATGAAACTCCACTGTTCGTACCGACAAGAAAAAAAATCTGAATACAGAGTAGTGTCATGAATAGGTTCCCTCTCTGAACAGACACAAGCATCTGAAATCTATTTGCGCCATGCTTCTGCTAGCAAACAATAGAAAGAAAAGAGATTTTTAACTATATATCGGCCATTTCGCTTCTGAAAGATACAGTTTCAACATATTTTCAAAATTCTGTACACAGTTTCATGGACTCAAAGTAAACCTACTTAAGCACGGAGATGTCTGGAGTAATTTGCAGTTTACTTAATAATATGCTGTCATCTTTTAAAAGATAAGGCATTTGGTATGTCTTCATGTTTCAGACAGTCACTGAACATGCATTTTTCAACAATATGAATCGTGCAATCATACAATTAGGGGACTCCTGAATTAATTACTTGGGTACTTGCATGGATATTCAAATTTGAAATACATCTACATTACAAGCCGTCTAGCGGAAATTAACAATATTACAGGAGAACTACAAACGATGAACACTACAGCAAGCCCTCTTGGCAATCAGCAGAAACGGTTTGCAAAAATTCCATAACAATGTCCATGCATTGCAACGCGTTCTGGTACACAGATGTTTTGATGTGCCGATCAAATAGTCCACGGTCATTCACGAACCAAGGCGATACATGCCATCAGCCATGAACGGACCGTCCATGTAGAGCGCGGCAGCGTTCTGCGGGTGGAAGCCTTCCATCATCACGAATGGCATGTCCTCCGATGGCTTCCAGTGCCGTTTCCTCTGGTTGATAAACCAGTTGTTGATCTGCTTCTGATCTAGGCCTGTTGACTCTGCGAGCGCAATCTTCTCCGTCTCCTACATGCAACATCAACATAAAGTTAGTCACAACGTGATGCACCTCCAGTTTATGATGGCGTTCAAAACACCTTCAGTTTGTGATTACACCCTGCTATTCCAAAACAGAAATGAACTCAAATTTTAAAGTAATTATAATTCAAGACATCACTCTGCACACTTTTTGTCATTTCTCTGATAATGGTGTTTGTGTTCATTCACAGAAATGAGCTTGAAGGAGTGGGAGTCAACTTACTGAAGGGTAAGGCCACTTGTAGTGCAGCTCCCACCAGTGGAGCAGCTTCTGCCTGGCCTCCTTTGGGAGCTTCCCTTTCTTCTTCTTCTTGGAAAACTCTTGCCTGAGGCTGCTCAAGTAGCCACTATACTTCTTCAGGAGCTGATACTTGAGCTCCTTATCCTCTGCGCGTGGGTCAATCTCGGGTGGCTCATTCTCACGGCCACTTGTATCCATGTCATCCTCGGAAGAACCGACTCCTTCTGATTTACCATCTGAACACAAAAAAATGTCCTGGTAAGATGGCATGTTTAATCAATCAGAGGCTCTTTCTTCTGTCAGATGAAGTCCCAACTCATTTCAGTTTCGTCCATAATGGACAGCCCATGGGGTAGACACAGAAAGCCTATAGCTGTGTGTAAAGAATTTTATCTTTTTTAAAATGTAAGAGTAGGGTGAATAGTGGAATTTTCGTAAGGAAGTAGAGTGGCGCAGTCACAATTAGTAGAATATTGCTAATGCAAGTGGTATGATGAGGAATTTTATATGGGACTCAAATAATAACATAAGTATGGAAAGGTGGAACTGATACAAACCTGCCCAGTACATCACTAAATGATTGAGTGATTTGAAGTGCAAAATTTTACTACTGTTTTCATAGTAAAGTGATGAAATAACAAAAACTAAGAATGGTACGGGAGACAAAATATCTAGGATGAGAGAAAATCACGAAAACAATACATTTGCTATGTGCAGGTCCTGCATAGAACTTAGTTCTAGGGATGGTTACAGTTAAGGCCAAAAAGCAAATAATAGGAGAGAATCAAAACTATACTGAGCAGGTCCCACAAGAGTTGTTCTTAGTAAAAACAGAAAGACACTAAAGCGATAATAGACAATAAAGAAGAGGGATACTTAGTAAATCAAAATAAATAAGACAAAATTGTTCACCATACCACCAGAAGAACTGTTGCTAATATTAAACCTTATCTAAGAAGAATTTAGTTGAACAATTGATAATAGTAAGATATATATTAACATGCCAAACAGTGGATCAATTTGTAAGAAATTCTATATATTGATATAGTTGTTGA
Organism: Eragrostis curvula; assembly: GCA_007726485.1. NCBI lineage: Eukaryota > Viridiplantae > Streptophyta > Magnoliopsida > Poales > Poaceae > Eragrostis > Eragrostis curvula. The sequence goes on along the minus strand of CM017442.1, from coordinate 43,229,051 downwards.
CTAGGCAAGGATGGAATCACAAAGATTTAAAATACATGTGATTCAGAAATGAGTGAGTTGCACATCCTTTTCCCATATACACCAAGAGAGGAAGTAGTAGTGTTTAGCATTTGTATATTATTCTTAACGACAAAATGGTACTGAGAAAAATCTAAAGGAGTTATTTAGTCGCAATGAACTACAAAACTATACCGTTTAGTTAAAAAGTGCACAACATATTTAACAAGTTCAACAACCAATTCACTAATTTAATGAGGATCTTACCCTAATTAAAAGTCAAACTAGAGGGAGGGGCAAGTGCCCCTATCCTCATAAAAACTAGTCTCAAGGAAGCATATGGTCATTGAGAGTTGGTGCCTATAGTTAGGTTGAAGAAATATTTAACAACTTTTATCTCTTTTAAATCATGAGTTTAGCTCTGTCAAATGCATTTAACAACAACTGGTATTGATCTTCCTGCGTTTTTCTCATAAATATCCTTTATTTACATGTTATAAATGCATCAAGTTCCATACCATCAGCATGACAATCTTTATGCATCACTGAGTAAAGTTCACATAAACTAGTACTTAGTTGTTGGAGATTTACATGAATAAGTAAGATAGGTCATAATAAAGCACCCACAGCATATCTCCTAAAAACAATGGCAGTTAGGATTAGGTTATAATCTCCAAAACTATGTAAATGAATCGTGGTATATGCTTTCATCCACATTCTTTAGCCGTGCATCGTAAATGGTAATGCCAATAACAAAATGTGCCAGTTGCTCACTTGCTACTTTTAAAGATATGTCTTCTGATGATAACTATAGCTTCAAAAAGCCCATAGGCAGTTGACAGAGTAGTGAATACATTATCTAGCTAGCTGAATAAGTGGAAATGATGAATCATATGTGGATTGGAATTCACAGAATTAATTATGCCAAAATAAAACCATCAGATATGGAATTTCTGCGATTCAACAATGGTGACTTCCAAGCTTTGAACAATTTGAAACAGCTGCAGTGACAAGATGAAACTACGTGCACAGTCCACTTTTTTCATTAAGAATATAAAGTCGAAAGAAAGTATAAAATCTGATGCTTGCAAACGGTTTGATATTATGGGAATAAATATAGAAATAACACACAGTATTTGAAATGTGCACCAGAGATTTTCAATCTTCGATCAATACTGGTTTCAAGACATCTGGTCACCTTAAAATGGTACCGATTTGCTATTAAAAACTTTGGTAAAATAAAATAAAAGAATAAAGTGGCATTCTTTGAGACCGCTATTTTTGAATAGTGAGCACCTAGATCACAATCCCTAATATATAGTACTTGGAACTGTAAACACAGCTAACCTACTCATAAAGTAAGCTCCTGAACTTGTTTTGTAATTTTGTTCATGATAAAATGCAACAATCCTAGACTGGGCCCCCAATCTGACACTACTTTGAAGAGCAATGATAATGCGCGCTCTAGGGTAGCCATTCTCTCCATTAGAGATTTCTCCTGTGGGAAATGGACATGTACTTTCAGCAACTATATAAAACGCCTAAATATCAGACTGGATTGTGGGCTTCCCTACAGCATGGCACAGCCATGGACAAAGCACATACAGTAGCCTAGTGACAGTAAACACATATCTTCGCGCTCTGTGCAGGTAGCACACCTTATTCTGAACAAATCTGCCCACGAACTGTAGATGCACGTCCAACATACAAACAGTCCGGCAGCGCCCCCCGGAAGACACGAAGGGCGCCCATCACTGCAACCCACACATGCACGCCAGGGCAGATCAGGCTAGCCGTGGGCTGCCAAATAATATTGCTACAGCAGTATCAGCTAGTATGTGTACTGATCCAGACACAAGAATCCAGATATGCTATAGAACACCATATCCCAGTGCATCTCCCTAGCTCTAAACAAGCTCTAAACAAGCATAATGAAAACAGAGATGTGAAAAGTGGAAGCTAGCTACTACTGCACAAGATGGCAATGATTTGAAGCTTGCACATATAGTTGTGCATGGTTATAGAAACGAGACACAGATGGATTCTCCTGCTTGCCTCGGAACCCTAACACAAGCAAAGCTTATTGTCACCTGTCATGTACTGGCAGTAGACTAGTAAGAGCAAATACAGTGCAAGAAGCCAAAGGAACAGGTCAAGCTGAAAGGTGGCCTAGCTTGTGATCGAGCGAGCCATTAGGCAATAGGATAATGCAAGCAAGCAAAGAGGATTAAACAATGGAGCTTGAGCTGCTGAACGAGAGGAGGAGACCCTGCCATGAGACACGGCTCCTCACTGTGCCCTCGATGCCAACCAAAAGCCCAGTTGCCACTTAAATCAATGTGCCGCAAATCACCTCACTAATTAGTTTATTGCTGTTAGTGCATGCAGAGTCTTGTGCCTGACATCTCCCCAAGCTACCACTCAGATTAATTAATGATTAACCTACGATTAAATTAATCCGCAAGGAAGCCAGGCTGGTTGCTCACAATGGCAAGATCCGGAGCAACCACTCCCACTATCCAGAACAACCATTCCCAATGAGGTAAGCCGGGAGCATATATATGGTAATAAAAAAAAAACTCAATGACGCCGTACGACCATGTACGAGCAGAGGTGAAGCGACGAAGAAAGAAGCTGCAGGAGAATTTTTTTTCTTTACCGGTGAGCAGGAGGCGCGCGCCGCCGGCGGCGGGGCTGCCGGAGATGGAGTCGAGCTGCGCCTCCACCTTCTTGAGGAAATCCATGGCTTCCTCGATCGGCCGCGTCAGCTCCTCCCGGTACTTCACCAGCATGGTGCAGTACGCTTCCTGCAAATACGTACATCGATTCACCGGAGAGAAACTTCCATGTAAATCGATCAGGAAAAAGCATTTCTTTTTTGTGATGTATGATTATGCAGTAAGTAGTAGTGGCTGTCCGATTAGAACTGATGGGGACGAACCATGAACTGGTCGAGCTCCGGGTCGCGCGGCTCGTGCCTGCTGGGCGGCCGCGCGTCCAGCTTCGCCGCCATGGCCGTCAGCTTCTCCATCACGTCCGGCGGCGCGCCCACCTGTGTTGATTTGAAACGCGTCATTTCATAGGCACATATAATAAAGCATAGATTGCGCATCGGATTTATCTTTAGCACATCTTGCTTGTCATCAGATTAAGACAAAATTTAGCCGATGGTGTTGTCGTTAAGCAAGGAAGCAAGAAAGCGGCTAACTTTCTGGCAGTCGAGGTAGGCGGCGAGCAGCGCGGAGTACTGCGGGTGCGCCGCGATCTTGGCCTTGATGGCGTCGGCCTCCGCCGGCGAGATCTCCGCGTGCCGGCCGTACTGCGACGACGACGACGACGGCCCGGCGGCATGGTGCAGCAGCGCGAGCGGCGCGCCGTAGTACGCGACGCCGCCTCCGCCCGCCGCCGCGCTGGACAGCGGCAGCTGCAGGAAGGAGGAGGAGGACGCCGGCGCGGCGGCCTTGGAGTTGGAGCCGCCGCTGCTGCTCCCTCCGAGATTCCCGAAGCTGTGATCCATGAAATAAACGGACTGCTAAAACCTAGCAAGTTAATTACTTGTAGGACACAGAAATCGGGCAGAGCTACTGGACGGAGGAGACTGTAGCTTTCTCTCTTCGTGTCTTCTCCTCACCGCTAATGGCGGCGGCCGAGGAGCTTGCACGGGGAGGAAGAGGGAGAGGAGAGAGAGGGGTGCGGGGAGATATTAATGAGGAGGGAGGATGTGGAAGGGGAGGAAGGGAAAGGTGTGTGCGCCTGTGGCTGGTTGGCTGGTGGCGATCCCTTTTCTCGCGTCAAATCTCACTGGAGAAGAGAGAGAGGAGAGGGGAGATGGATGCGCTGTATTTCGAAAGGGAGAGACTATAGTGCTCTGCTCGGATCGTACATGTTTTTTCCTTCGACACGTACATGCCTTGTGTTGACGTAGATGACTGGAATTCAAGCACCAGCTGCATGGGCAACGCCTCTCATATTTATTTTAGGTTTAGGGCAGCGGAAGGACACTGTGGTTAAACGAAATAAGGGCGCGTTCGGCGCTTCAGTTTAGAGCCTCTAAAATTTAGCTCTAAAGAGAATTTTATTATTTAGAAGTATTAAATAAAGTTTAATGACAAAACCTTTTTACAGATGGGTACATCTTTACGAGACGAATCTAATGAGCCTAATTAATCTATGTTTTGCTACATTGATGCTACAGCAATGCTACAGTAAATATCGTCTAATCACGGCTTAACTACCCTTGTTAAATTCGTCTCGCGATTTAGAGGGGGGTTCTGCAGTTAGTTTTGTAATTAAAATTTATTTAAGACAAGATTCTTTTTGTTTAGACCCCTCTAAATTTTAGCCTCTAAAACGCCGAACATATGCGTATCAATTTTGTTAGGTCATAAGCAGGCGCTACATGGTGTACTAGGGTTACCTTCTTTTTTAAGTGTCATATTAGGAGTTCATAGTTTTTCTAAAATACGTGTTATTCTCGTTTCTTAATGCAGTCTCTCCTCCTCCGTTGTTCGTTGTTTTCAACTCATTCTCTTCTTTTCTATTTCTCTTTAATTCGCATGCTTGGGCTTAAAATGATATTTAAATTTAAACGGCGGGAGTATATACTATTTTTCATTCTGATTTCTTTCCTTGAAACATTCAAGGAAAAATAGATGCAACATACAAATATATTTGCTGCAACATTTAAAAATAAACAATATAACATGAGAAATTTCAACATACAGTAATGTATGTTGCAAATGTTACTCCTGCGTATGAATTAATCAAAAACAAAAAGAAAAACATAGATGCGACATTTGATATAATGCTTATTAAAACATACAACAAGACATATTGCTACATGAAAAAAAATCGACTGGAAGGTATTGGAATTTCAGTCCAATGAGAATGAGTCTCTCCCTAGGTTGTGGCGGCCAAGCGTACCAATTGCACCTTTATTGACATTGTCTAGTGCTCATGTATCGCTTCATGTGTTGGCCGACTTCGTACCGTTTCCATAATGTAACTTCTCATGCGGTTTAATTCAGATGCCTGAAATCTACACTATATAGTATCTCAATTCATTCTGATCGATGGTGTGATTTAAGGTTTGGGATGTCACAGGAATTTCGTGGTGGTCTAATTTAGGGGGAGCTTCGTGAGGAAGGCAAACTGGAAAGAAGAGGCAAGTTAGTACACGTAGTAGTTGCGGCAGGCCTAATGACGCAATGTCCGTTGGATGAGAGCAGACACGCAAACGACTAGGGAGTGCGGTATAGAAAGCAGGAGGAGAAAGAGAATTACTCAGCTGAATTTGGATTTTTTTTAATTTCTAAATCATCTTATGATTTCAAGAGGAATTGACCAATATTATTTCTTATTCTGGTAATATTTATTTGCCCTTTTGCTAGGAACCTCTGTTTAGTTTTCCTTTTTCTAGAAAATAAGACAACATAGGAAGGGGGGGGGGGGGGGGGGGGGGGGGTCAATCCTTTTTCTGCTGTAAATTGTTACTTTCGGGAGTGGCTAGCGGGAGACAAGGACAAATTGCCGTACAAAACTCGCACGTGTCGCAGTTTACTTCTCGTCCGTGTCGACTGTCGACTTGTGCTCTCCGTGAACGTGCATGTGTGTATGCCCCTGTTCACTTTGCTCCTCTTTTACCCTTGGGAAAAAAAAAGATGAAAAGATAGATTCTTGGAAAGGTAGAATGCTCACCCGTTCCCTTCGGGGAAAAAGAAGCGCTCGCCCATCTCCATATCACCACCCTTTTTTGCTGTGCTGTTTATTATGCGCCTCGTTCCCTATATACCTTGTACTATTTTCTTTTCTTCATAGCTTGTTGGCTTTTTGTTGGTGCAAAATGGACACAAATATTCTGCATTCTGTTGAAAATAATTCCACACATTATAATTGATGTTTTTAAAACTTGTCAAAATTTTCATATATCATTACTATTACAAAGACCTTAGTGGCAAAAAGGCTCTTTTGTTACGGGCATCATCAAGCTAGTCCACCACTTTCTTATCGCTATTTTGCAACGGTGATTATTTATTGGCGGGCACGCATCAGGAGTCTGCCACTGGAGATGTAGTCTTCTGTTCACTGATGGGCTGGTGACACTAGTTTCCCTCCACTAGAGATGACGCCCGACATTGTAGATGCACTCTCCAGTGATAGGCCCTTATGCTCTACAGACAACATTCATGTTAGCATTTAAATGTTCTTAATGTCGGGCGTCAAATGTTCATTATCAATTTAGATTAAATCATAAAAGTTTTAATCTAAATTTGGCAGAGAAGAGAAACACTACGGCATTTGTTCCTGTCTTGTAATTTTGCGAGAGCCTGCTGGAACAATATTATTGGCCTACAAGTACCAAATGCGGACACACAAGAAGAGGTTATTCAAATCTTCAAAACGCAAATAGCAGAACCTTTCTTCATGGAGGTCATAATTCTGATGACATGGAGTATTTGGACGTCTAGAAATAACTGGATGTTTGAAAACATTGACCCCACAATTGAGGGATGCAGAGCTTTGTTTCGAAGAGAATTTCTGCTACTGTTGCACAGAGCAAAGAGGAGCTATTTCCCAAGGATAGAGCAATGGATAGAGACAATCTGATACTCTTTTTCTTTTTCTTTGTTTTTTTCTATTCGTGAATTGTAAAACAAGACCCTTTTCCTTTTCCTTTATATAATATATTTAATCAGTAGGGGGTCTCCCCCTCCTGTATTTTTCAAAAAAAAAAAAAAAAAAAAAAAAAAAGATTAAATCATAAAAGTTTATAGTACACGAGTACACTTGGCCATACCAACACAGCGTAGGCGGAGACTGATTGACCAGGGCCGGGGTCAAGCGACCATAGTAGGTTTATAGGTGCAGATGCATTTTCGGTCATCATATCACGCCTAGTGGTCATGGGCTGGTTCATGGATGTTCACTTGAACACCCATGGATTTTGCACAAAACATCAATTCTTATGCAATATTCATATGCACACTTAATACAAAGCAAAACCAAAGAGAGTAGAGCATATATATCGTTCTCTGGGCTGAAAAAAATACAGTTTAGAAATTTGGACAATACTTTCTTAACATTTTTTCATGTTTTGGAGTTGTAGGCATGACTCTCTTTTTTTCGGGTAAGCTTATCCGTTACTTTGAACACCCATATTCAGATTTTTAGCTCCGCCACTGCTAGTGGTGACTAGACAGAGATGCGACAGAGCTTAGAAACTCTAACCCCCCTTTTGTTTGCTGCTTAGAGTGGAGTAACATGTAAAGTAAGGGCCCGCAGTACATAATATTTATTGACAATGTCAAGTCACGATTCTACTGGCAAGATAATACTACATCGCTTCAGAGAACGTATACATACGCCAAAGTCTTATCTTCTGCTATGTAAATATTACACATCTTAAGGTCTCGTTTGGAATGGAGGATTTCTTCTCCATTCCTGCGGGAATTGAATCGTTTCCTATGAAATTACTGTAAAATTCCTGTGAAATTCCTGCGTTCCAAACAAGGCCTAAAATAGTATGCAGCCAGCTCAGAGTACAACAATTTGAGCGCAAAAGCTACATCAGTCTTAATAGTATGCATTCTGAAGACGTTGGTACAAATATTTTTTTAATCCAAGAAAAATAGTTTGTTTTTGTGCACGCAACACAAAGCATTGACCTATTATTGTTGTTAGTATATCCTAGAACACTTTTTATATGTTGCAACACTATTGGAAAACGTTGTTAACATGATGTCCTTTGTGAATGCTTAGGGGACAAAGAATGTTAGCCATGCATTTTCTTTTCCTGCAATAAATAATATGGTGTTCGCGCGATCCATCTTCATTACTACACTCTATCAACATTAAAATATTGAGCTAGCTATTTTCATCTAACTTGTCACTTCGACCAACCGTTATGAATGGACGTGGTAAATTGACAGGATGGATATGGCATTTGTAAAAACGATGAAAAGGACGAATTTTACAATATTCTATCGAGTGCCGACCGTACTTTTTCTTGGTTGATAGAAGCAATGTCGGCATGCATGGAGTATTGTTTTTTTCATATATTTGTGCAATAGAAATAGCAGTTTTGGAAATTTCAAAAATGTGTGAGAAAAAACCCTCTATGTTTTATTGTGTTAGATATTACGTTAAAATGAATTTAATTGCGAAATTACATTTTGTAGATACTCTACCCAGATGATATCATATACTCTTTGCTCGCCCATTGTACTGGCCTAAAAGAAAGGTTGACAATAACGCCATTAACAAAAATCACAAACATTTGAGCTAACCTAACTCCTGTACAATGAACTCCTGTGCAAATCCACATGCTTTGCTCCAACCGATCAGTGCAGAATCCATTGTACGATTGAGCTGCTAGATCTTAGTATTAAATAAGTCTTGATACTCCGTCGGCATCGATCATCGATCGCCTTCTCATTCAGTCATTCTCTTAAGAAATTGTGTGGTAGCTGATCGATTAGTTATAACAATTGGCATATTAATAAGTCATGCACTGTTGTCCTTGGTACTTACCAACAGAGACTTTCGTCAGTTCATTATGAATTAGCTAAGTACTATGGTAACAACGACTCGATCGTGCATAAATTCCAGGACAATAACAGGAGATGAATCAGGGCAGTCTGTGACATTTTTTTCTTAAAGGCAGCCTAGGAGGTTGATCTTGACTTTGATATGCTAGCTACCAGTCTCGAGAAGATTTTTTTTAATGAAAATCTAGTACAAATACACCCCCTTCTGTGAAAACATCCAATACAAGAAAACATCATCAGGATTTATGAAGTCACCATAAAGGCATTCGTCTTGAGTTTAGGGGCTGGTTCTACCAAAAGGGATCTAATTAACCAACCGACTAACCGAGAAATGCTTCAAGCCGTTAGAAAATGAAAAAATTATGGAGAATCTTAGTTTCATCCGTACCCTACTATTATACTTATTTGTTCTGAGAAATTGACTAGCTAGATATACTAGAATGTTGTTTTTGTGGGCATGGGAAAAAGCAAAACATATTGCTAAATTGGTTTATGAGTGGCCTGGCTTTAATTTGTCCTGGTTTTAATGCAATAAGAAAAGATAACTAATCGAGTACTACTCGACTGAACTACAAGTAATATACTAGGGCTTAAATACCTATGTTCACTTGTAAATTTGGGTCATTTATTTTGTTTGATTTATGATAAGCATTGGACTTTTCTCCTGGAAAGTAAGAGGGTTCCAAGGATAGGTAGCATCAAACTGAATATATTTTGGTATAGTTGGTCGATGGCAGAAGAACGTTACTATAAACTCGTCACAGATACTAATATAGTATCCCATCTATTAAATTCATGTGAATTCCATGGAATTTTCTCTGCAAAATGTTGCTTTAGCTCGCGTTGAAATGAAATGACGAATTTGTGTACACAATGTGACAATCTTGGGTCGAAACGAAATGTACCGTATGTGCCCGGCTTGAACGACATGATCCATACGTAGCCCATTTGGTTAGAATCTTTTCTTTTCACAAAGGGTCCCGTACATGCACAGACTGTTTGAGCTTTTGACCGGTCAATGGTCCAAGTGTACGTGCAGCTCATATATGCTATGTTCCTGTCAGTCATATCATGCGTCTGGGATTTGATAATCTACGCCGGAATTCTACAATCTACGCATCAATTTAGTTTTTGTGCCTAGAGATCTAATCTTCATGTACCGCAAATGACTGTGCAATCGAGCTATTGTATTACACCCATGCATATATGCAACGCATCGTGGATGCTACAGATGCAACACGTACCTTGCCATTACAAACTAATATTAATCATATTATACTCCCTCCATGCGTCCTGAAATATCGTTAAAATAAATTACTTCAAATAAACAGAGTTGTGTATTTTTTTGCGACTGAAACAGAGTTGTGTATTATGATAATTAATTGGTTTCATGATGAATCTTCTAATACTAGTTTTGCATTGTCAACGTTATTGGACTTGTATTATGTCTTTGACCAGAACTTATAGTTATGCTTGTATTTCTCAACGGATGGAGTGATTTTCTTTTTCTAAAAAAATATGTTGGGCCGGTGCATCTCATGCAAGAAAAGGTGATTATCCTGGCATTAGCGACTCACATGGATCCGTCATTCCTCATGGGATAAGCTTCCTCTGGATGCAACATATTTGTAGTTAATAAAGTTAATTTGATTAAGTGGCATTACCAATTTCAAACTGCTATCGAAATGTGGCTATGGAAATTTTACGATAATACTACATCTTTTTAGCCACTCTAAACACCATCTCTCTTTGACCAAAAATAAGTAACCATTCTCACCAGTGTAAGTGTACCGAGCCAAACTAGGTCATACGTACAGACAACGGAACGCGCCCACAATAATTATCCAGACCTTCCACCAGGCTTAGGGGGTGTTTGTTGTATGAGGTCTAAAATTTAGAGGGAATAATCTTGTCATTTAAGAGTATTAAATAAAGTTTAATTATAAAACTAACTGCAGAACTCCTGGTCTAAATCGCGAGACGAATCTAACGAGGGTAGGTAAGCCGTGATTAGACGCTGGTTACTGTAGCATTACTGTAGCATCACTGTAACAAAATATAGATTAATTAGGCTCGTTAGATTCGTCTCGTAAAGATGTAACTATCTGTAAAAAAGTTTTGTCATTAAATTTTATTTAGTACTCTTAAATAATAAGATTCTCTTTGATGTGACAGGTCTAAATACTAAATGCTAAAGCAACGAACACCCCCTTAAACAAATACAGTTTGGCTGGAGAACAAGATCATATGATGTATCTGAAACGTTCTCTTGCTCATTCGATCGTGCCATATCTTCATGTCGGATACAGTACGTTTGACTACCTCCTCTATATACATACAAACATGCTCTTCATGTGCAGCATAATTGAGGGCATCCAAATCCGTCTGGCGGACACACGTACATGGGATATCGTATGTGTGGCAGTATACGCAAGCTGGCTACAGTAGGAATGAACAGTATGCCGGATGACTTCAGATGGAGAGCCCTTTGCTCAGCTAGTACACTACTATCATGAGAGGAGAGAGAGAGAGAGGAGTGAACACCTATACGATGTCGTATAATTTAGACATACTGTATGCGTGCGTGTTTGTTGCAGGTCCTGTCCGATTAGAGGGAAAGGCGCACTGGCTCCGTTCAAAAAGGATGGCCCTTCCTTTTGCAGCAACAACTGTTTTATGAACTGTAGCACTGCAGTACTCCTCCGCTCCCTCCATGTCTCTCTCTCTACCTGTCCAAGGAGAAGACACGCCGAGATGGGAAAGGAGCAAGGAGGATCAATTGAGGAGATGCTTGGCTACATATGCACCAGTGTTCATAATACTCTCAATTATGTACGTCGTACAAAATGTTGCAGTATTAGAGTCTCTTTGGCAGAGTTTAGAGCCCTGCCAATCAACAAAAACAAGTACTCAAAGGTGAGGTATTAGAGTAGTAAAACAGCTTATGGCCATAGCTTGCAATAAAACCGTTTATGAATTTGTACTAGGAAAGGTGAGGTCAAAGTTGTGGCTTATCCTGCTTATGAGTTGTGACATTAATTCCCACATACATGATAAGCCATTTTGTCAAACATTGTTCAAATAAGCCCAATCACAAGATCATACAAGTTGTTTTCCCATATAATAAGCTAGAGCCAAAGTAAATATTTTTCGTAAGCCAGAGCTAAACTAAAACTGTCCTTAATCTGTCAATGCTCTGTAAGATGTTTCTCTACCTGTCCAAGGAGTAGCTAATGGATGGAGTACGTAGTGTATACTGTAGTGAGTACTGTAGTGCTGTTGGTTTGAATCTTTGGACGACCCCCTGGAGCATGTGCAAACCCCATGCATGCTCCAGGCTTCAACTTGTTGGCGCCCGTGGCAGAGGGGGATCAGTACGATGCATGGCAATCGCATGCGTTCCATTTCGAGCTCCATCGGCAACAGGACATGTTCTCTGCTGGGTTTGGTCTGGTTTGGTGACCACACGAACGATCGAGACTACTCATCCATCCCCCCTCTCTCACCTCTCCCTGTTTCCTTAACTTTGCTTCTCTCTCGCTCCGTTGCTGCACAAAAGTTGTGCAGTCGCCAAAAAGCTGGACACCAGGGGAATCGGCCGGCAATATAACAAGTCAATCAGTCGACCATCCAAGCAACGGGATCCCACGACGTTTACCGTGCATGCATGCATGATAGAGTGCCAATCTAACAGTTGAGGAAACGATGTAAAAAAAGTTAAAATTTGCCGGTGGACATCCTTCAAATGCGGCATTTGCTGCTGGACACCGCTCAAATGCGTCTTTTATCATAAGACACTATTTAACTGTGGCAATTTGCTAGTGGACATCCAAATCATTAAAATACTCATTTTCTTACATAAACGAGAGAGATGAACTTAAAATTGACACTAATACTCCTGTTTCGTTGTTGAATCATAACATATTAATTTTGCAAATCATATTATTAGTGACTTTTTCTTATGTATTACAATTTACTTTTGCTCATATATTATCATATTTGTCATACATAATTAGTTAAACTCCTATTTACTATGATATAAACAATCATAATGAAATAATCTGATACAAAATAGCTCACATTACCCAACATGGCTCAAAGGGCGAGAGTAATTTGGTCTATTTGCATGTCCTCTCTACTTTATATAAAAAAATGAGTATTTTATTGACTTCGATGTCCACTAGCAAATTGCCATAGTTAAATAGTGTCTTCTGGCAAAGACGCATTTGAGCGGTGTTCAGTAGCAAATACCGCACTTGAATGATGTCCACTAGCAAATTTTGCCAAAACAATTACTCCGTCCATCTTTAAATGGGTAATACAAGACATATTTTGATGGTGTAAAACTTTCATTTTGTTCATGAGTTAACATAAGAATGTACAATTGAAATATCACTGTATCCATTTTTAATAAATAATTTTATAACTATATTGTCCTAACAATTGAAGGTAATAGTAATAGAGAAATGTGAGATGACATCACTTTTTAGATGAATAGGGGCCATATATTTTTTAACGAGGGAGTGCAACATAAGCAAATTTCAGAAACTAAAATGTGTAAGCAATTGCATTAAATGTACAAATGTTTCACAAAACTACAGATTTAAGGAATTATAGCAAAAAAATATAGATTTAATATGTGTGTCACAAAACTGAAGTCTGTAATTTTGTGACAAATTGGCACATTAAACATGTCATTTTGTGATACATTGCTGAAAAATATGTAATGTTACAATTCTATTTCTTGCTTTATACAATACAAATATTTGCTAGATCTATAGTTTGTTGATCTCTCTCTTTAAACTTGTAGTTATGTTTTATAGCTTTGCAAAACTATCTGTAATTTTCTGGCATTTTTTTAGTAAAAATATATGCATTGAAAACAAATGCTACAGAACATAGGAAATATGTGTACCAGGTTTATCAGTATTTTAGTTAAAAGCAAACAGTCGTGCATATGTGTTGTATGCGTACTCCTACTAGCACTATACGGTGTGAGGGGATAATGGTCAAAAGAATCTTATCGGACACAGCTGGATGGGACTTAAAGCATGTCACCTACGGTGTCCTTTTCGGAACCCTAGCTAGAGCCTATATGCACGATTGATGCTCGCCTACAGCTACAGTTCGCATTGGATTCATTTTAAAACCAACTACAAGCCCGATCTCCATGATGCATTGGTTAGAAATATTTCTCAGTATTGTGCGCGCTAAAACTTTAAATTCTCAGGGAAATCATGTGGTCAAACTGATGAGCTGTTGTTTTGATCGAATGGTTCCACTCTGACGGTTCAGAGCAAGCTGCAGTGGAACTGGTTGAATGTTTTTTCTCGAGTCTAGAGCTGGTCAAATGCCAGGCTTGTCCTCCATCTTGTAACGATTTGATTTGCTTGAGATTCTACTCATACGAGCTGTCGCAGCGGCCTGCCTCTGAATGACTGAAACTACATGACATGCAGTTCCATCAACTTCTGAAGGCAAATGCATGGTGAACAGATCCATTCCCCACAGCCAAGCAGCTGGGCTGGTCTAGCAGCTCTAGCTTCAGTGCATCAGCAACGGAGGGAAGTTTGGTCGAGCTGAAAAGAAAAGGCTCGAAAAGGCTGGTCTGTGGACTCGCGCAGCTCAGCTAGCTTCCCGGGGTATATACGTAACCTCGCTTCACGCCACCGTCTTCATCAATCCAATCTGGACGATGGACCCATTGCTTGCTCCTCCCGAGCGTAGCTAGCTACAGTAGAGTACTTACAGTATAGCTGTGCGGCGATACGTACTGGCCCAGGCAAAATAAAGTGACAAGGCAGCTAATTATACGACGTGACATATATCGATCATGTACTCCTATCCTACTGGATAGCCATGCGTAGCTCGTACCTGCTTGCTCTTGCTCACGTTCATGGTCTGTAACAACGTGTGATGAGGCATGTCTTACAAAATAAAAACTCTGAAGGTATGAGGTCAGTATAGAATCTTTCCCAATTACTTCATAGTTTAGTTTAGTAACATACATGTTGAACGAGGAAGTAAGTATCCTTCCTCCTTTCTCCCCATCTACAGTTGAGAGAGGCGACCGGGAGGGAGCGCGTCCCCGCCGGCGGATCCGGTGGTCTCCTCCGCCTCCGATGTCCTCTGGGACGTCGCGAGGTGGCGGAGACCGTTGGCTTCTCGCCGGCTGGTGGTAGTTTAGGTTTTCCTAGGTCTAGGGTTAGGTCTTCGGCGATCGTCGACGAGGTCGCGGCGGCGACGGCCTCGCGTCCGAAGTGGTCCCTCCGAGCTCGGCCGCGCCCCGCTGGTGCTTCACTCCGGTGCCTGCGGCAAGCTAGTGGGGGCGGTGGGGGCGGGGTCCCCGTCGAGGGGCTCCTCTTTAGGAGTCTGCCGGTGGATCTGCGCCTTCTTCGACAAGGCGTGGAGGAAGCCGGCCTTTTGCTTCAAGGAGGCGGACGAAACTGTCGATTCGAGGACGAAGATGGGTGGATGGTTCGTGCTCGAGTGTCCCGCGACGGCAGTCGTCGTCGTCGGCGAGTGGCGGGCCAGGCGGCAAGGTGCTCGGGGCGTGGCCCCGGCCGGACGGGCGGTCAGCTCTTGCTCATCTCGCGTCGCGAGTGTCTTTCCCGGTTCGATTCAAAGCCTTTATGCGATGGAGCCCTTCCTGGCGTTGGGTACGAGGAGGCGGCGGGAGCTGCAGGCGCCGGCGGCAGCTAGCGAAGGTGGATCTCGTCGTGATGGTGTGCTTTAGGCCCAGGGGCTGCTTTGTAATTTCTGGTTTTCTTAAGGGCCTTTTTGCACTTTGGTTGGTACAGATGTACTCCGTATCCTTGTATAACGTACCTGTGTATGTACGTATGTTTGTACTCTTTCCTTAACTTTAATACATGCATGTTTGATAAAAAAACACATATATGTTGAACAATGATTCCAGTATTTACTAATAAGTGGTATTTAACACATGAACGGGTCACTTATAAATGAATCTCACTTCCAAACAGGGTGTTAGCACTAAAATCCATAGGACAAAATGGACGAAAATATTGTCCATCTTTAGAAAGTGGAGTTGATCGATAAGGACTACTATAGACATTAGGAACGGATCGAACTGAGACCACCTAGAAGGTTGTGCGTTAGAAGGTGCGGGAATATTGTGAGGAGATGCTTTCGCATTGCTAGTTTGATATATTAGTGTTTTCTAAAGAAAAGAACTCACCTCTCTATCTATAGCTTAATTTGGTTGACTCTGTACTCGACACGTCATATATAAGTTGTACCGCCTTACGTGTGTTCACATCCAGCATCTAACTTCCATATTCAAGATCGCGACTCATGTCGAATGAAAGCCCGGCATCCTGGGCCCACCCAGCTTAATCATATCACTTGAATGACAGATTGACAGGAACAGATTATAAAACCTGATGTTTTCTGGGTATCTCTTTTACATTTTCGGAAAAGAATATTTATAGCATTAAATTTCAATTTATTGTTTATATAAAAACAATATATAGCTACTTTCATTTATTTTTATAGAGTTTTTACAAATGCATGTAGCCATGTACACACTTGAAGCACAAGTTTGGATTAGATTTAAACACTATATCGTGTTGATAGATGCATGTTCGTAGTTTACATGTTGTAACGACGTGTGTGAATTGTATACGTAATCTCATTTTGACAAGTGTTGGACGGAACATGTAAAACTGATGAGTTCTACGAAGGTTTGCGAACCTCGATGCCTCCTTGCACGTGCTTTTGATGGAAGATTGTTATCTAGAAACAACAAAACCTTTGTGCTTTTCTATAAACACAAGTTACATTTCATCAAAGGTACTAATGTAAATAAGTAGACAGGAAATATATTTAAAACTATTGTTTAAGCTTTTAATTTTTTTTATATGGTTCCATATAACCTCTATGCCAATAACAGAACGAACATTGGCATTATGGATCATAAAACCTTACCCCCACAAACTGCATGCGTGTACACCGAACGAGTGGCCATAGCCGATACCTTAACCTAATTGTAGCGTTGATTCACCCCATAACCTTGGGATGAACTGAAAGTGGGGAAAGGCAAAGGTAAAAAGGGAACTGACGGAGTGCAGAGTCCAGTCTCCAGTGTGGTGTGGTGTGCCATAATTCTGGCAATAAATTCTTCGCTCAGTCCAGTGCGTGCGTGTACTGCAGTGGCAGCTGAGCCGAGCTGGGTAAAGAAAACGAAAGGAGAAAAGAAATTCCCCGCGAATCGCGCGGGTTCTGCGCCGGATGGACGGACCTGACGGGCTGCCGCGCTGCAGTCTCCCGTCGTGTCGCTGTCGGTTTACTGGGCCTACCTGTCTGTGAGAGAGGATGCATCGGAATCTGTGTGCTCGCCGTCGTCGTGTGCTACTGTTACTCACATCTCTTCCCGGCGCAAACAAAAGATACGGTCAGAGGTACTGTGAGCTGAGCACCACCAACTTGGGCAACCGAATGCATGCCTTTTTCATCTGACTCCCTGCTATCCCACGCATGTGTTTAACTGAAAATGTGCGGTGATCCATCAAATAATTTTCGTAAAGCTTCTAGATTAAAAAAAATGTACAGCGTGCGTATTAAAAGTCTCGAAGATTGCTGTCTTAGGGGATCAAATAATCCTAGGAATGTCAATATGTGTCACGCCACAACCTGGCATTGAAGAATCAGTGGGACTTGAGCTGCGACATTCACCAAAGTTGTGGTGCCTGCAATTAGCTCGTTATCAAATCGAAATGACTATCAACTGATTGTCATCAGGTACATACGTGTTTTGCATGACCTGAAGTGACCCGGTGGATGGAACATACCCTTTCTTTTGTCCACATGACAGAAAAACCACCTCCCACTTTTGCACTCTTTTGTCAACTAGGGCCAGGACTACGAGTGATTATAGATGGAACCCATCATGCTCCTGGAGTATGTTCGGTGCCCTTAGCTTTAATAATATGAGTAACCTTTTTAATGCAAAGACTTCAACCCGTACGCTACTAGTGATTTCTATTCTGAATATCAAGAAGTAGACTCGCACCTCCTTAAATTACGGAGAATTACTAGCACGCTACTAGTGTTCGCGTCGTAAGATGAGTACTACTAGCAGACTAGCAGTAGGTCTCCTCTCTCAGGGAAGACATGAACTATGAAAGAATGAACTGGAGTATAAGTTTGGAGGAAAAAGAAAATTAACTTGGACCAGTACTCTGATGAAGACGCCGTGTAAACACGTGAAGTATATAAGCCACCAACTGACTCGACAGAGTAAAAAGCTAACACGACAATGCAATGTCGATCACAAAAGCAAGATAAACGTCGGGTACTTTAGCTCGTGATGTATGCGATGCGACGTCTTGACCTGCACGAAACGACGATGATGGTATACGGCACTAACTATCGCTACCTATAGGATCTTGCACTTGCGCAATCTGATGAATTGACACCGTATATGCTAGTATACGTTGAGCCAAGGACGATGCTTAGCCGCCACAGTTGATTAATTAGCTAGTACATATATATACGTAGCACAATTAAGCAGCCGGTACACTTCACTTCTTGAGGACGTCATTCCAAAGCTAAGCCTGTCCAAATAAACTCAATGGAGCTTAAGCCGGAGGATCATACTCCATATTACCTACCACACAAAGCAATGATGCGTATGTTTTCTAGAGAATATTCAACCATAAAATACAAGGAACATTCACTGTTGCCATGTTATGAATAAATTAGTTAGAGCTTCTTCAATAAGACTCCTAAGAGTAACAAAATTCTTCCAAGCACGCATCAACCGTAATCCTTGTGTGAGCGAAATGTTCTAAAAAGACAGGGGTTTGCATGTAAAAACATTGAGAACAGCTACAGTGAGGCGTGGGCAGCTAGCGAAACCTGCAACCAATAGTTGGAGAGGAGAGGGACACCATGAGGAGGACAGGGGAGGTGTGTGAGAGCCGAGCCCACCATTCGGGGTGCATGCAGCAGCGGAGCCCACCCCTGTCAATCGAACGTCCCTTCTGTTCCCTCTTAACTCTGATCAGTCAGTCCACTGGAACTCTTTGTTTACGTGTAGCCCATCTCTCTCATCACCTTTTTTTTCTTTTTCCTTTGAGGATTTCTCCCCCTGTTTGAATTGAACGGCTATCTCGGGGAAAAAAGATGTTGCTGAAAAATCTTGTTGTCGACCTCTTGGGATTTTGATTTCATCACTTCCCCGACTGCCGAGGCAAATGAAGTTAGATACCACCTGGGACTGGAACGAGGACGGGAAATGGCCCTGCCACCTGTCAAGTTACAAATGACTGCCGAGGCTGAGTTTTAGTGTCTGCCGAACTTCGGTTCGAGTTTATTTATGTGCTTTTGTGCTCGGTGGATGTCGAATCCTTCTTGATGTAATAAGCAATCTTTTAAACAGCTTTATGCATCGGTCGATGCAGCGGCTGGAATATTGAAATATATTCCGTATTCTAAAAAAACATAGAGTAGGCTTTGGATGTCATCGAAAAAATTACTAGCAGCAAAAGCATTGGGCCAGAGGCCCATCTCAAACTGGCCTAAAACTAACTTTTGTTCTCTTGAAGAGACCAAACTTAACTAGGCTGAAACTCAAGCAGAGGCCCAGCAACCAAGAGCCGAGCAAAGGTGGATCATATATGTAGCCCGCCCTACAAAATTCTTTTGATAGAACGCTTTGAGATTCGTGCGAACAGAAAATCGAACGGCTGAGGCGCGCTGCGGGCTGGAGGAGAGTACCAGGAGGGTGACACGTGTCGCGTTCTTATTGGAGGGGTGGGAGGAGGGAGAAAAAGAAACGTTTTCTAAACTTTAAACGCATTTTTCTCCTAAACCGTAAGTCCGTTTTCAAATTCGTTTGAACCTACGTGTATGTTACAATTAATTCTACAAAATGAGATCCAATATGCATATTTTTTTGAATTTTTTAAAATTCAAATTTTTTGTCAACATTTTGAATGTATTGTGTCAACATTTTAGATGTGGTGTGTCAACATTGTGACGAAAATGTTGACTTGCTGATTGAAAATGTTGACATAAGTTTACAAAAATGTTGAAACAGTTATTTGAAAATGTTGACGGACAGTTGATAGGCCAAGTTGGCTTAATGGGCCAGATTTAATAGGCCATTGGACTGACCTATAAGTTGAATCCTGTAGGTCACCCTATGCGTAGGAGTCCCCCGAGCAAATGCTCCCTGGCTGTTTCTCCAAAAAATAAAAAATAAATTGCTCCGGCCACGGCTGGTGTGGAGGTTCCAGCCCAGCTGGTGGTGCATGCAATGCAAGCAGGATATTGGGTGGAGGGAGGCCTTCCGCCCGGCAACCTCGTGACGGCGGCCGGAGAGACAGCAAAGTCGTCCAGGCCGACGACGTCGGAAAGTACAGAGTAAGTGGAAGATCGGCTTCTTGACCGACAAGGTAGAGGGGTCACGCAGTCACGCCGTGCGTTTAAGCTGGTTGGCAGTATATATCCAGTTTGTCGGTCCTACGTAGGATGCACATGCTCATCTGGCAATTTTCGAAATAGGAATTCTAGTCCGGAACACGAAATGGTAGCTTTGATTGGGTCCAGGACATCTTTAAAGTCAATTTTACATCTAAAACATTAATTGTGAAATCATATGCTGGATACAATGTACAGTATCCAATAGCAAATATCATTTTTTTTAAAGATTTGTTTTCAGGGTTCTAAGGCTACTCTCAATGGGGAGTTTCATTTCATATGAAATGCAAATGAAACACCCCTCTCCAATGCATAATTTCATTTTGTTGTTTCCTAAGCTTGTCATAGCATTTAACTATTACTCAAATGAAATGAAACACCTATCCTCAATGTGAGTTTCATGCCATTTTATATTTTGGAAACTGTGCATTGTATTGGAAACAGTGTATACCCAGTTTTTTTTTTGAAGGAACAGGAGGGGTTGCCCCCTACTGATTATATAATTAATAGAAAAAAGAGTATATTACAAGTGAAGCAGAGGAAAAGAAACGAAAGGAGAAGCAAGAAAAGAAAAACAAAGCAGACCTAGAAAAAAAAAGAAAAGAAAAACTAAGAAAAACTAGGAGACAGATTCCAGCCATTCTTCAATCATGGGGAAATACTTCTTCTTGGCTCTGTGTAACAGGAGGCCAAATTCATGCAAAAACCTAGCTTTGCAGTTTTGCACTGTTGGATCGATGTTTGAGAAAATCCAGTCATTCCTGATAGTCCAGATACTCCATGCCATGAGTGTGATAATTTCCATGTAGAAAGCAACTTTCAGTTTTCTCTTGAAGAAGTTGAAGGCTTGCAGAGGCTGCATTCTTCTAGTGATGTTGACCCCAATTGATGCCCAACAGTTTCTAGCAAAACTGCAGTTGATAAAGAGGTGCTGCATAGATTCTTCCAATTGTCTAATGCAAAGTTCACAAGAGTAGGAGTCAAGCTCCATGTTTTTCCGATGTAACAGCCCTTTTGTGTTCAATCTGTCTTTGAGCAAGAGCCAAAAGAAAATTTTATGTTTCAGTTGGCATGAGGAGGCCCATAGCCAGTTGTATATTGGGTGTACTGACATTTGACCAATGTGTATACCCAGTTTCATCTAGATGAAACTGGTTTCATCTCTCTCTTCATTATTAACTTGCCACATCACCAAAATAGCTGACATGGCACATCATTTATTGAAAATGAAACTCCTATTGGGAGTAGCCTAAGCAAAACTGATGATTTTAGAGTGTCCCACAACATGGGCTATTGATCCTCTCTGGCCCTGACTATGGTCTAGTTAGGTTGCTGCTCTGAGACAAATATGCTTGTGCATGAGTATGCTTGGCATCATACAGTCGTTGTTGGTTGCTCCCATGAGAACTGGCCTGACACAGGCAAGGAACTCAGGATCATGCGTTCGCTTTCGTGTGCGGTGTGCCAGAGAATTCATGAAACAAAGTGATGCGTGCCTGACCTCCTCTACCCCTTCTTCGTCCCCCACTACCAGGATCGCGACTATCCCCGAGTGTCTAACACACTCGGGGACCAAGCAAAAACACTCGGGGAAAGTTTCCCCGAGTGTCGCACTCGGGGAAGGTCAGTCGGCGAAGGTTTACTCGGCGAAAACAACCTTCCCCGAGTGTCAACCGATAAGCACACGGCAAAACTTTCCCCGAGTGCAAGATCGCTCTCGGGGAAGCGAACAAAATAACGGCCGATGCCTTAACGGCGTTCCACCTTCCCCGAGTGTTTCTGTCTGGAAACTCTCGGGGAAACCGGAACCCTTCCCCGAGTGTTAGATGTTACACACTCGGGGAACCGGACTAGTCCGGGTACCGTGTTATCCGGACTAGTCTGGATACTTGTCCGCTTAGTTGCGGACTCCAGAGACTTGGCAACGGACTAGTCCGCTTAGGCCGGACTAGTCCGTGTGTCGTTGTCCCCGGGTGTTTGTGTTCAAACACTCGGGGAAACCGTCCAACTTCCCCGAGTGTTTGTGTTATTACCCTCGGGGAAGATGTTTTTCAGAACCATTTTGTTTGTATTTTCGACTAATCCAATTGATAAACTCAGGCATTTGATATATATGACAATGTGCATCCATTTTGACAACCACAGCCATAACCAAAATCATCAAATAGTGTACAATTGAATAATTAAGATACACATATAGTCCGCAATCCAACATATAGTCCACAAACGTTCACAAGTGCACACATTGTCCACAAACGCTTACAAGTCCATAAATAGTTCATAACCACTCACAAGCTACACATATAGTCTACAAAACACAAATCATGGATCAACGGGTGGGGGTACATGTGGGAAAAGCGGACGAGCTGCCGATAGATCCATGTCTTGCACCCCAGCCTCAACATTCGACCCCGTTGACCCAGGCATCGGCTGCATAAAGGAAGACATAACATTTGTGATGCAACGTGTATAGCACAACCAAGTTTCCTAAGTCTATGTTTTCTAAGTCTATATATGTTTTCGAAGTCTCTAAGTTTGTCTATGTTTTCTAAGTCTGTAAGTTGTGTAAGGTTGGCAAGAGACTCACCAGAGAAGAAATCGGAGGACAAGGAGCGAATGACGGATGTGGCGGCAGCTGGTGACCCAGCGCCGCGAACTGAGCGTGAAAGTAGGAGAACATCTCCTGTGTCTGCGCTTGCACCTGCGCCTGCACCTGCGCCTGCACCTGCTCCTGCCCCTGTTGCGCCAAACTCGCCTCGAGCTGCTCCCGTCTGGCCCTCTCTTCCTCAAGCTGGGCCTGCAATATTCAATGAAATGTTAAACTATAGTGCAATATTGAATGAAATGGGAAAATTAAACGAACAAGGAATAGAACAGTAATAACCTGGAGGGCCTGTGTAGCAGTCGGTCGTTCGCGTATGCTCGGGCCACCGCTAACAGTCCGTGCTCGAATCTGGGAGAGTGTGGGAGTACTCGCCGTGTCGATGACGCTGTCACCGAGTGCGTACCGCCCATGCTTCTTGCCTTTTCCCGCCCTCATCACGACTTCTCCATCGAGGTCGTGTGACCTCGGATCGTAGTCTTGCCCATATACCTCCTTTGCCACCTCTGAGTACGAACTGAGGCGGCTATAGGCGGTCGGATTGCTGTACGCCTCGGGCGGGTCCTCCGGGTTGTAGTGGATCTCCGCCGTCGCCTTGCCCTTGTGGGACAAAGCAAAAGCCTCGAATGTGTTGATAGGCTCACCACCATGAGCCGCTGACTGAGGAAAGAAGCATGATTAGAAATTATGCATTATTGAGAGTTAGAGTGAAGAAATGATTTGACATACGTATTTTGCCGCATATTCGTTGAGGCTAAGACTGCCCTGATGGTGTGATGGACCTTGCATCATCAACCGACGCTGTCGGCAAGCCTCGTGCCTCGAAGCCCAGTCATGGGCGCACCACTTGCCCACCAAGACATTCCAGCACTCGCTATGCGCTGCCATCCACCACGGAGTCGCCTGTACGTCATCAAGCATATCACATATAAGAAGGTCAAATGAAACATAGTTAATGTCATTAAAGATTGTTCTGTATTTACCTCCAAGTATTGTTCCTTCGTCAGCGTCATCTTTACTGCGTCCTTCCTGTCAACCCTCACATCCCTGACAGCGTGGTAATCAACGATGGCTTGGGCGCGCGCCTCGTACATCATGTCCTTGACAAGTTTTTGACACGCTGTACGTGCCACCTGCCGCGCCAGGTCCCCGTATCCTTCTTCAATTCTGTAGAAATCCTG
Source organism: Eragrostis curvula (assembly GCA_007726485.1). NCBI lineage: Eukaryota > Viridiplantae > Streptophyta > Magnoliopsida > Poales > Poaceae > Eragrostis > Eragrostis curvula. The sequence continues at coordinate 43,205,277 of CM017442.1, read as the reverse complement.
CATACAAACGCGGTGTATCAAACCATTATTTCAAGAATGATCAATAAAATGCTATGTGTTGAGCAATGTAGTGAGGAAGGACTTACCCACAGTTCGTTGATCACCCGCTCCATCTTGTTGTTGAACTTCCTGCCATCTCGATCCACCACGTCGTCCACGGCGG